>CAUYON010178392.1:0-10782 GCA_963573935.1 Arctocebus calabarensis
GTTAAGAATGTTTGCTCTAGGACCCAAAGAGCCAAAATGTCTTAATCAATCATTGAATTTTCCTTTAAAAAAAAAAGGCATCATCTTAGCTCACAGCAACCTCAATCTTTTTGCTTCCATTTCCCCAGTAGCTAGACTACACCATCACACTCTGCTAGTTTTTCTATTTTTAGTAGACATGGGGGTCTTGCTGTTGCCTAGGCTGGTCTCAAACTCCTAAGCTCACAGAATCCTCCTGCCTTGGCCTTCTAGAGTGCTTGGATTACAGGCATGAGCCACTGTGCTCCCAGCCTCCATTGTTTTAAAAACAAACAAACCTTTTATTGTAAAAATAATGAATCCAGAGAGAATACAAAACAAATGTACAATTGAGTACCTTAAGATAAACTGTCAGGAAAAGAGGTAGAAGCTTGCCAACCATTCCTCTCCATGTGTCCCTCAAAATAGAACTTCCTCCTCTTCCGCCACTCCCGGAGCAACGATAAGACTTTATTGGTAAAGCATCCACTTACTTTTTCTGTCATCCAAACATGTATTCCTAAATGCTACAGCTCCGCTTTGCCTGTTTTGGTTTTTTATTTATACGTCTGTTAGATCTTCTTTAATCTGGAGAACTCCCTCTTATAGAAATTTCCCATTGCTTTTAAAAGAAGAAAAATAAATTCCGTTCCATGCCTGAAAGGCCTTACTTGGTCTGATTTCCCCAAATTCCTCTAGCTTAATCAATCACCAGCTTGGCTTTTCTTTTCTTTTCTTTTTTTGAGACAGAGCCTCAAGCTGTCACCCTGGATAGAGTGCTGTGGCGTCACAGCTCACAGCAACCTCCAACTCCTGGGCTCAAGAGAGTCTCCTGCCTCCACCTCCCAAGTAGCTGGGACTACAGGCACCCGCCACAATGCTGGGCCATTTTTGGGTTGCAGCCGTCATTGTTGTTTGGCAGGCCCAGGCCAGATTCGAACCCGCCAGCTGAGGTGTATGTGGCTGGCGCCTTAGCTGCTTGAGCCACAGGCGCTGAGCCTTCTTTCTTTTTTTTTTTTTTTCTAAGATAGAGTCTCTGGGGCGGCGCCTATGGCTCAGTGAGTAGGGCACTGGCCCCATATACTGAAAGTGGCCCCATATACTGAAGGTGGTGAGTGCAAACTTGGCCTCAGCAGAACTGCAAAACAGAAAAATAGCCAGGCGTTGTGGCTACTGAGGGCGATAAAGTAAGACTCTGTCTCTACAAAAAAAAAAAAAAAAAAAGATAGTGTCTTACTTTGTTCCCCCCCACTCAGTAGAGTACTGTGACATCACAGCTCACAGCAATCTCAAACTCTTGGGCTTAAGTGATTGTCTTGCCTCAGCCTCCCACCTAGCTGGAACTACAGGTGTCCAACACAATACCTGGCTTTTTTTTTTTTTTTTTTGGTTATAGTTCTCATTGTTATTTAGCAGGCCCAGACCAGGTTTGAACCCACTAGTCCCAGTGTATGTGGCTGGTGCCTTAACCACTGAGCTATGGGTGCCAAGTCCACTTGGCTTTTCATTTTCTTTTCAACTTTCATAAATCTCTTTGTGCTCCCCAACTCTCTCCTCCCATTCTTCCCCTTCCTCCCATTTTTGCCCTCCTACAAGACTTTCACAAAGGCTATTCCCTCTGCTTGAAATGATCTTCCTTCTCTGTGTCTCCCAGTTAGCTCCAATTAATATATATATGTTTTTTTGAGACAGAGTCTCACTCTGTTGCCCTCGGTAGAGTGCCGTAGCATCACAGCTCACAGCAACCTCAAACTCTTGGGCTCAAGTGATTCTCTTGCCTCAGTCTCCCAAGTAGCCAGGACTACAGGTGCCTGCCACAATGCCTGGCTATTTGGGGGTGGGTGTTGTCTTTGTTGTCTGGCAGGTCCAGGCTGGGCTTGAACTCACCAGCTCTGCCGTATGTGGCTGGCGCCCTAGCCGCTGAGCTACCTCACCACCCAGCCGCAGTGAGCCATCCAATTAATATTTTTCAGAGCCGCCCTCCCTGACCCTGTCAATGACTGCATGGTTCCTCCAGAGCCTCTCACAGACCCTTTGTTTCTCTCCCCCAGGACTTTAAAGTTGTGGCTTTCCTCTTGTTTGAGAGATGATGTGATTAAAGATTGTGAACTCCATGAGGGTAGGGTTAGGGCTGCTTCTGCTGACTGTACAATCCTCACTATCCATCTGGGTACCTGCAATATAATGGGTGCTCGTTTACAGATTTGCTGACTGCTGCCTTGGGAGAGAGAGCCAGCAGACACCACTTTATGAGGCGAGAGGCGAGGTCCGGGGACCTGGATTAGGAGCCCCTGTTTCCTTCAGAGGTGAGAGCTGAGCAGTGAGGGTAGGTGGTGTCCCTGAAGAAGAATGGAGCAAGTGAGGAGAGAAGAGGGCAGGGTTCCTCCCCAGAACACCTGAGACCACTGGGCGAGGGGGCTTTGCCAAGTGCTCCCACCCCCCACCATCATTAAGATAGGAGCCAGCCTCTTGGGGCCAGCCACTCCCACTCAGGCCCACTGGGGCTGAGCTAAGTGAAAACAAATGTTCTCTGGCTTTTCCCCAGCCCTGTTGTGGTGGGCGAGCAGCAGCCCCTCCCTCCTCAGCCCTTGTCCCCCACCCCGTCCTTCACTCCCTCCCCTGGCCCCCTTTTCTTTCTCCTTAGACTAATGGGTGGCTGGGGGCATGGATAGGATTGAGACATATAGAAGACCTGAGGCAGGTGAGCTCTGTGGGAAACTGGGGCCAGGGGTGAGGGATTCCCTTGGACTAATGCCCAGAGAAAGTCTGAGAGAGAACTCTGCCTCAGACAGGGATAAGACTCTGTAGGGGTACCTGGGGTGTAGAAGGGAGAACAAAAACGGCCTACCTCCTCTTTCTATCTTTCCCCTTCCCTCCATCCCTCTTCGGGGTTGGCCTTTCCTCTCTCTACTCTCTTGGGACCCAGATTCCCAGGGGTCTTAGGAATTCTCATCTCCTGTCACCTCCCAGAAGGGAGAGGAGTTAAGTCCCATTGCTGGGGGCAGAGGGAGGGAGAAAAAAGAGCAGGAAGGGAGGGAGAGAGGGAGGTTATTGGGAGGGGAAGGGTCACAGGCCCAAATTCTTGGGCTCCTGCAGCTTCAGTCATTCTGAGAAACAAAAAAACAGAGAAAGTGATTTAGAGACAGACACAAATAGAGACCAAATTATGGACAAGGGCAAGATGTGAAAAGACACAGAAAGACAGTAAGAGAGAATCCGGCAGAGACAGAGGGCTCTGCTCTGCCTGCAGCGGTTCTGATGTTATCTCATCCCAGCTGCCTCTCCCTCCTCAGTTCCCACCTCAGCCCCTACTTCCTCCTCAGCCCCGAGGCCAGACACCCATGTCTTTCCTTCTCTGTCTCTCTTTTGCACCAGGGCCTAGCAGTGGTGTTTATGAGTTCCCAGGACTTCAGGCGAAGAGATACAACAAGGGATGGAGGCGTGCAGTGCCCAGAGAGTAGAGAGAGGGGTCAGACTGGCACCTCCCCATTCACACTGCCCATTTCCGTGTCACTGTCTTCCCACTCCAGTCTCTAGTGAATGTTCCTCTCACACACGTCAGTGCAGAGGTTGTGTGTGTGTGTGTGTGTGTGAGTGAGATTTCCAGGGAGGTGGGCACTTCTCTCAACCTGAGCCCATCTATGTGTCTGTCCATACCTATGGGCAAAAGTGTCCCAGCATTGTCTAGGGGAGACCAGGGTGTTCTGTGATTTCTGTGGGTTATCGGGAAGCTTGTGTCCAGCTGTTGGTGTGAGTGTGCATGTGTCTGCACAGCTCTTGATCTCTTTTTGTGTGCCATGGTCTCTATCTCCTGGCTGCCAGCCCTGCTCCTTGGTAAGTCTTCTAAAGTGATGACAGTGGTAGGGTGAAGCGTTAGGAACATCTGAACTCACCTCTTCAAACATTTGGAGCATAAAAGCAGAAGTCATTGTTCTGGCTCCACCCAGATGTCAGCCAACCCCTAGATGGGAATACAGAGAAGGCAAAGGAGAGGGGGCAAAAGCAAGTTGCCCTTGGAACCCAAGCCCTAGGAACTGGGGCTTCAGGAGACTTACCCCCCATAGACTCTAGCCTATCCCTCCCCTGCCCCAGTGCTCTGCAACCACTACTGGATTCTGGAATGGGACTCTGGGGGGGGGAAGAATGAAGGCTTAGGAAGTCCAGGGATGGCAAAAGATTCTGCAAGATCTGGTCAAAGTGAGTGCTGCAGGAGGGGTGGGGTGAGCTATGTGTGTTTGTAGGAAAGGTGGGGGTGGGGGCAGAAAGGCCGCCTGCGGGGGAGAAGGCTTCTTGGCAAGCGCCCCAGTTTCCTGAGCTGATCCCTGCTCCCTGCCACTGCTCCCAATTCTGTTGTTTCAATAACATCATTTTTATCCACCCCACAGAGAGACTGTGTCTTAGGAGGGGGAGGGGAGGGGCAGGGTTAGGGCATGGGGAGGGACGGTAATGGAAAGAGATTGGGGTTTGCAGGCAACAGGGACAAGATTTGGGGAGCTCCCTCCTCAGGCAGAGGCAGGGCGGTCCCAGAGCCCAGGTCCCCTGATGACAAAGACAAATACATTAAAATTCTTGCCTTGGAGAAGAATGCCGGGATAGGGAGAGTATTTCATAATCTTCAATAACAGTAGCAGGGTGGGGCAGGGGTGGGCAGGGGGTTTGAAACCCAGGCAGTGGCTCCCAGGAGGCTGGTCATCTGCCACCTGCAGCCTCCAGAGACTTCCCCTAGCCCTCCAATTGCCCATTTGGCACCATATGGCTAGAGTGTGTGCCCAACTTGGTTTTGTTTTTGAATGTGCAGTGTCCAAAGTTGGCACTGTCCTGCAGAAACAGCAACTGTATACAAAATTACTAGGTGCAGGGCTGTGCATGGCATTTGGATGTTGTTAAATGCTAAAATGGGAGGGGACAGCACTTGGACCAGACCCCCTCACTATCTCTCTCAGCCACAGCAACTCCTCCCCTTCTCTAGGGCATCCTAGGCTCTTCACCAGAGCGCTGTACCAGGACAAGGGATTGAACTGAAATGGCCTAGATACCAAGACCCCAAGGTGGGGCTCCCACAAAACCCAGGGGCTTCCTCATGTGCCCAGGACAACATTTCTTCAGTTCTCTGGCCTCTGTTTATTTTTCCTCCCCTGGCCCTCAGCCTCATCTGGATCCACTTGTTCTCACCCTTTGGAGGAGCAGGATCTTGTCTTCTCTCTACTCACCAGAGGGTGTTTGTCTGTCTTGACAGTGACCTCAGTCCCCACCCTCAAAGGTCAGGAGCTTTCTTATGAGTGCCTGAAGTTTCTGCCACGTGGACTTCAGGTCCTGGATCTGTCTTCCTTACTCCAGGACAACCTTACCGTTTGATGGTAGTTCTAGATGGTGGTGGTAGGGAGCTTGGCCCTAGCTTCAGAATGTCCAACACCACCTGTCTCTCAGGACCCTAGGGCATGTAGGGGGCCTCTGCCCCAGCTAAGAACAGGGGCTGCTGCCCCGCTGCCAGCAGCTTGGTGTGATGAATGGAGCTGTCCCTCCTCCCCACGGGGCCTTTGATCTCCCCCCTTGGGGAGGGGGCCAGGGGCATCAAAGACATTTTTGTGGCATTAGGAAATCAGATAAAGCCATCTCACCTGCAGCTGGCTCTCCCACCCCTTCTTCTGGGGCCAAGTTGGGGGAGGAACTCAAGGCAGGGACCCGTGTAGACCGAGGCCCAACTGCAGCGAGTTCTGACCCCTCAGTCTCTTGGAAGTCTGCAGTCTCCGTCGGCCTGCTCGCTTCCACGTGCGAGCATGCTAGAGCACAGGCCCCGGACTCCAGAGTATCCCCCTGCTGTCTAATCTCTTCCCTCCCCGCCCCCGACAACGGACTCAAAGAGGCAGGATGGCTGGGGAGCCAGAGCTGAGGCCTAGGGCTTTCTCCCTTCCTTTGGGAGAGTCTGAGGAAGGGGCGTGCAGAGTGGAGGCGGGGCACGGTGAGAAGTGACCATTCCAGGGTCCGCCTGCCGGACGGTGGAGTTTGACACCTCTCACCGGAGCACCCTGCGCCCCAGGCCAACTTCCTTTCCCGGTCCCCGCGCCAACATCTCCCTCTGCATCGACCACCCCCCCCAACTCCCTCATTCCTGGGAAGTTTTCTCTCTTTACAGTCAACAAACCTGTCAAACGTCTCTCTTCCAGCCCGTCCCCCATTCCTCAGCTCCTCTTCCTCCCCCCTCTACCCTTCTCCACTCCTCCTCCCTGCCCTTCCTTGTCCTCGACTCCGGGAGTCCGGGGGCGGCGGGGGTTCGCAGTCCGGGAGAGGCGAGGTGAGGGGGCGAGGCGAGGCGAGGCAAAGGGTGAGGCGGGCGGGTCCGGCAGCCACGAGCGCGCTCGGGCCCCGCCCCGGCACCCTGCTCCCGCCCCAGCTGCGCTCCCTGCCTGCCGCCCCGGGGCGCACGGCTTGCTCCCGAGAGTCCCTCCGCCTGACTGTCGCAACTGCCACCCCCCTGCCCTCCGCCCCCGCCCAGGCCTCGCTCCCCTCCCACCCCCGCCCCCGGCTCTGATTTCTTCTCCCGAGCGAGCTCCGCAGGAGACACAGGCGCTGGCTGCCCCGTCCGCTCTCCGCCTCCGCCGCGCCCTCCTCGCCCGCGATGGGCCCCCCCGCCGCCGCCGAAGCCATCGCCTTCTCTCCGCCGCCGCCGCCGTCGCGTTAGCCCTGAAGCCCGGGCCCTCGCGCGCACCGTTTAGCCCCGCGGCCATACCCACTGCCCACTCTTGCCGGCAGTATAACAGTCAAGATGCTGCCACCCGTGCCCTCCCGCTTCGGGCTGCTGCTGCTGCTGCTCCTGTGTCCGGCGCACGTCGGCGGACTGTGGTGGTGAGTCCTGGGTCCCGCTGCTCCGCGCGGCTCTGGAAACTTTAGGGTGGGGATAGCGGGACCGGTGGGGAGTTCCCCACCGTGCTCCTGCTGCCTCTGGGCTCTACCTGCTGCGGAGCCAACCTCTGGGCAGCAGTGTAGGGGCGCGAGGCAGAGGCGCGTGCAGCTCTGCTCTCGACCTCCGCTGAGGTACTTCTAAACTCCTATTTAGACCTTCCTAATCCTTGGCACATTCTGTTGTGTTTCCTCTTCCCGCCCCTCCTCCATGCCCTTGCCCCTTCCCTGCAAATTATGTACTCAGTCCAGGTCACCAGGAATTGTAGTGTAGGTAGGAAAGAGCTACCGGGGAGACAGATATCAGGAAAAGAGTGTGTGAGGAGGGCCCTGGATTTAGGGTAGGGAGCTAGATTTGAAGAAAAGCGAGGAACAAGTTGGGAAGCCACAGACAGCTGCCCCTTCATCGCCCCACTTGCTTAGAAACCCACCAGCTTCTCTTTCAGAGATGGCTGTGCAGGCAAGAAAGGGGATGTAAAAGGGAAACTGAGTCAGGACCCTGGCTGCTCCATCTCCTCCTCCTGGAGCAAAGAAGAAGAGGAAAGGCAGGAAAGTGCCCAGGGCGCCCAGCCCTTCCAGATGTGGGGATCATGAATGAAAAAAATGTGCAGCGAGTGAGATACGGAACCGGGGAGCCTTCCGGTGAAAGAGAGACGCCTGGCCAGCTAAGGGATGGGAGCGTCTTCAAGGGATTAACCTGGTCTCTGGACCTGGCCTTAGGTACAGCAGATACCTAGGCAGTGAAAGATTGAGGGAATTCTGAGTCTTGGGAGGTGGGACAGAGGCAGGGTAGGTGGGTACCCAGCTGGGATAGCTCGGAGATCCAGATCCCGAAAGCTTTTTTCCTCCTTAGTCGCCAGAACCTCAAACACTCGCTCGGAATAGCGCAGTGTTCAGAGAGGAGGGATTTGGACAATAGTGCCAACGGATCCGCCAATCATAAAAAGATAGGGGCTCGTCTATTTGCATCTCGCCACGTGATTGGCTGGAATTTTACCCTCCGCTCCTCCCCCACTCCTGGGGTTTGGAAGAGGCAAATGCCTCTCTCTTCTAGGGAGATAGAAAGTAGGATGCCCTCACCCGGAGCCGCGGGCAGCGATCTCTCCGTGAAGCGGGAGATGTGTCTCACCGGGTGTCACTGAGGGGACAAATCGAGGACGACCTAAGTCCCATCCAGGGAATATATATCCTTCATCCTAGGTTAGTATATTGCAGGAGTAGCTTTGAAATAGACCTGAGATCTAACCATTAAATCTGTGACCTTGGGCAAGTCACTTACCCTCCTTCCCTGCTTCTCAGTCTCAATTGTGGAGTAGGGATGATAGCCTCTCTAACTGGCAAGCTTCCTGGGAAGGCTAGGAGGTACTCAGTCAATGTAGTACCCTCTTCGTCACCCAGCTTCCCTTGGTTAGGGTCACCAGGAGTGAAAAGTGTGATTCATTTCAGTTTAAAATGCAGAGTCCCAAGCAAAACTTTGTAAAGAGATCTCTTTCTCATCACCCCCATACACATGTTTCCTATCTTTGTCCTTTTTCAAGGTGTGGGGACAGGGTTCCTTCCTAATGGCCATTGTATTCCTTTCCCTCCCTCCTCATATGTCTTAGTTGTTCTTATTCTTACAGTTAAAATACCACTTCCTCCATGAAGCAGTCCCTTTGTGCTCCTCCCTTTGCCTTTTCTGTGCTCCCACTGTACCTCACATATTGGGCAACTGTGCTAATGACTGCATTTTACTAATAATCGTCTCCTTTTGAGTCTCTCTCTCTTTTTAAATTTTTTTTATTTTTGGCCGGGGCGGCGCCCTACTCCTTTGAACCACAGGCACCACCCATTGAGTCTCTCTCTTACTTGCTCCTGGAGGAGGGCAGAGGTTTTATCTTTAGGACCCTCAAGGCCCAGGACAGTATAGGTGCTGGAGATAGGTTTGTGGAGTGTTGTTGAACTCCTAGTTGATTCTCCTTTCTGGTTTGTATCTGTGGGGGTTCAGGAAGGACCACTGGGTGGGAGCCAAGCCAAGGGAGAGGTCTGGTCCCTTGGAGACTGACCCTGAAGCTGAGAAGAAGGAATGGGGGAGGAGAGGTGGAGGGCAGGTGGGGAGAACACTGAGGCCTTGATGGCCACAGCTGCAGGGGAAGCGGAGTGAAGAGTGAGAGACTTAGGTGATAAGGTGTATGTTTCTCACATGTGCCTCTCTTGCCTGCCTTGGCTTCCTCACTCTTCTCTGTCTAACACAATGGTTCTCAACCTTCCTAATGCTGTGACCCTTTAATACAGTTCCTCATGTTGTGGTGACTCCCAACCATAAAATTATTTTCATTGCTTCTTCATAACTGCAATTTTGCTACTGATGAATTGTAATGTAAATATTTGATATGCCTGATGTATTTAGGCAACCCCTGTGAAAGGGGTCGTGACCCACAGATTGACCTCAGACTCCCCTTCCCAGGATTTTCCACTCTGCTTACACTCCTATCCCTGCCTCACTCCACCATTGCTCTCCAATGTCAGCTTTGGGCTGATGGGCTGGACCAAGTGTTCCTTTGGCTGGAGCCTCCTGTCACTTTCCCCATACCCTCCCTCCACTGTCATTTCAGCTAGAACCTTTCCACCAGGGGCTTCCAGGCTGTTCCTTGATGTCTAGCACCTGCTTGCTGGCCCGCTTCTCCATGCTTCTTAAAGAATCCTGGCCAGATCAGAATTCCAACAGCAGCCAGAAAAGTAGCCGGACCTGCAGTAGCCTACTGTAACCCACTGTGACATTCTAGCAGCAGCCAGGCTGGAAGCTGAGAGGATCCCAGGACTTCTGAGTGATTCAAATGTCCTGGTCAGGAAAGGGGGATCCTGGAATTGGCTCAGGGACTCGTGTCTAAGTTTTTAGTCATTTCTCTTCCACCTTCTTTCACATTCCCCTACCTTCCCCAAATGCAATGCATGCTTTCTCAACTTTGCCTCCGGCCTATCTGTAACCATATCTTTGTGAATCACAGAATCCCAGATTCTAGGATATTGGCCAGACTCTTTTGAGGTCATCCAGGCCTAGTGCCTTCAGGCCTTCCAACCTATGCTATGACCCTCCCAGACCCTGTTTTGGGAGTGAGGCAGAGAGGGAAAAACCATGGCTTCGTGGTCACCAGCTCCCCCAGCACACACTCTGTGTGGCCTACTCTCTTATTGCCTGTTGTCCTCAGGAAGTTCTTTACAACAACTGACCCATCTTTATTTATACCTTCAATCAGTGGCTGTAGAAAATAGCTCACTTTCTAGACTAGCCAAATCTATCTCCCTTCTCTATCTTTCCTTTTTCTGTTTTATACACACACACACACACACACACACAGAGATATATATATATGTAATTTTTTTTTTTAGACAGAGTTTCACTTTCTTGCCCCCACTAGAGTGCTTTGCTGTCATAGCTCACAGCAACCTCAAACTCTTAGGCTCAAGTGATCTTCTTGCCTCAGCCTCCCAAGTAGCTGGGATTATAGGTGCCTGCCACAACACCTGGCTATTGTTTAGAGATGGGTCTCACTCTGGCTCAGGCTGGTCTCAAACTCATGAGCTCAAGCAATCCACCCACCTGAGACTCCCAAGTGCTGGGATTACAGGCGTGAGCCACCGCGCCCAGCTGTTATATATATAAACATATATATAAAAAATATATATAAATATAAATATAAATATATATATATATATATTTTTTAAGATAGAGCCTCAAGCTGTCGCCCTGGGTAGAGTGTTGTGGCATTACAGCTCACAGCAACCTCCAATTCCTGGGCTCAAGCGAGTCTCCTGCCTCTGCCTCCCAAGTAGCTGGGACTACAGGCGCCTGCCACAATGCCCAGCTATTTTTGTTTGGGTTGCAGC
>CAUYON010178393.1:0-13731 GCA_963573935.1 Arctocebus calabarensis
CTTTATATAGTGATCAAGAAAATGCCATGAAGGCTATCTGTAACAGTATGATCAAAACATTTCTGAATGTATATGAATCGTGCCCTATGATTGCACCAATGTACAGAATTATGATTCAATAAAATTATAAAAAAAAATTAATCTTTTATTATGATCTTAACATAAACAGAGCATGGAACAAGGAACCAATTTGAAGAGTAGGATGTTCAAGCAGACCCCAATCAGACCAAGCACACAAATCTCAACAGCCAAGCTGATAAGGAAATGACAGAAGAAAGGAGATATTTTCCTCCTTAACTTCCTGAGAGGTTTTTCTCTCTTGATAAGGTTTAGGAACCAGACCCACCTTGTCTCCAGTGTGTTCTCCATTCCCTCTTCAACTCCCAAAATGCATTGACTCTCCCTGAGAAGGCAGCCCCACCCATGGCAATCCTTGTCCGTCAGTGCTCAGTGACCTCTAAGCTGAGTCCTACTGAGAGAGGGATGAAACCCCAGCAGACAGTCTGCTGGAAAATGCCAGGGTTCAAGCTGGCACACTTTGCAACAAATTTTGAGTTTCCCTCATCCACCTGCCTCCTGTCTCTGTTCCCTTTTGTCCATAATCTGCAATCATTTTCTTAATTCAATTCCTAACCCACTTATACTAAACAATTGAAAATTGATTTTAAGCTTATTAAATCATTATTTATAGCAATGCAAACACATCAAATATGACTCTTCCTTTAAGGACCCACACATCCACCTGCAATCAAGTTCATGGATTGGCAGAATCAAGATTGTTAAATGATTTACAGAATCAATGGAATTCCCATTAAAATACCAATGCCACATTTTGAAGATCGAGAGAAAATAGTTCTATAGTGTGTATGGAATAAGAAAAAACTTTGAATATCTAATGCAACTTTACATAAAAAGAATAAATTGGGAGGCATCATGTTACCAGATTGCAAGCTATATGACAAGGCCATCATAACCAAAACCACATTGTACCAGTACAAAAATGGAGACAAAGACCCTTGGAACAGAGCAGAGACCCCAGAGATGAAATCATCCTCATATTTCCATCTGACCTTTGACAAAGCAGAGGGAAAAGAATCTCTATTCAATAAATGGTACCACACATAAGAGACTGAAACAGAATCCTTGCCTTTTACCACTCACAGGTAAGAGATATAAACCTAAGGCAGAAAACTATAAGACTTCTAGAGGAATTCTACAAGAAAATATTCAAAAAGCTCTTACAGGTATCAGCCTAGGGAAAGAATTTATGAAGTCCCCAATAGCAATCATAGCAACAACAAAAATAAACGACACTTATTAAATTAAAAAGTATATTAATAGCTAAGGAAACAGTCAATAGAGTAAATAGAAAACATAAAGAATGGGAGAAAATATTTGCTTGCTATACATGTGATAAAAGACTGATAACCAGAATCTCAAAAGAACTCAAACAAATCAGCAAGAAAAACTTGAACAATCCCATTAAAAAGTGGGAAATGGCAGGAGCTGGGTGTGGTGGCTCAGGCCTATAATTCCAGCACTTCAGGAGGCCAAGGTGGGTGGATTGCTTGAGCTCACAAGTTTGAGACCATCCTGAGCAAAAGAGAAATCCTATCTCTACCAAAAAGAAAAAAAAACAAAAATCAAAAGCACTGAGCCAAAAGGATCCCTTGAGCCTGCGTTAGAGGTTACTATGAGCTATGACACCATGGCACTTAGAGACAGCTTGAGACTTGTCTCAAAATAAAATAAAATAAAATGCGGGTGAAATGACAGGAACAGAAACGTTTCAAATGAAGATAATTTAATGACCAACAAACACATAACAAAATGCTGAACACCTCTGTGTTCTCTCTATCATTAGAGAAATGTAAATCAAAACCACAATGAAGTGTCTAAATAGTAAGAATGCCTCTTATCAAAAAATCCCAAAACAAGAAGTCTTTCTGATTGGACTGCAAACTAGTATAACCTCTATGGAGCTGTATGGAGACAGCTCAAAGAACTAAAGTAGACCTGCCATTTGATCTACAAATCTCACTGCTAGATATTTATACAGAAGGAAAAAAAAAATTATGAAAAATACACTTGCACTCAAATGATTACTGCAGCATAATTCACAATTATAGAGGTGTGGAAACAACCCAGGCACCCATCAATATGTCAGTGGATTAATAAATTGTGGTTTATGTGTGCCATGGAATACTGCTCAGCCATAGAAAAAGGTGATCTAGCATATTTTTATTAATCTGGATGGAACTAGGGATCACTCTTCTAAGTAAGTACTGTACAAATGGAATAACCAAACGCCACATATACTCAATCCTAAACTGAAGTTAATCAATCAATACTTATGCACACATATGGAAGTAAAACTCAACATAAATCAGGGAAGAGGAGGGATTGGGTAAATTCATACCTAACTGGTTTTCTCTACTTTCAAGATTAGAATTTAGAGACTGGAAATTATTTAACACATTTTTTAAGAATGTTGTTAAAATAATATAACATAAAAATATATAGCATGATAAAAAAGGGAGAAAAAATAAGGCTTGAATAGAGAAAGAGAAAAACAAACTAGTTTTAAAAAGTGTCTATAACTTTGAATTATGTCATATTTATAACCACATAGAGAATAGTAATCTCTGGGACATGACAAATTTGGGAAAAGTAATTTTAAACATGGAATTTTACTAAGTCGTTCTAGTAAATTTTAAAATGTATCTATAAATGTTTTAGACAAAGTTCTTTGTTTATGTCAGTGTGTTTACACAAAATAATACAGGGGATGTTGGATTAAAATAAATACAATTGTTAAAGTAATTATGCCTTTTGGGCTTTAGTTTTACTTGTGAAAAATTTATTTACCCTCTTAGACACACCTGAGATATTGCATAAAATATTTTGTAACCCAAACCTATTCAGTGCTAATTTTTGTTACTTGATTTATATTTTGTTCTATTCAATCAATGTGGTCTGTGTGTACTGCTAATGCTATAGATATCTTTTAACATAAACCTTGAAAACTGCAATGAAGATATTATGAGTCTATAGAGAAACATATAATGGATTTTGCTGCTTCATCCCATTAAAAACATTTATTACAAAACAAGCAAGTTCAAATACAGTTAAATCTCAGTAGTTGCAAAGAATGAACGTAGCAATTGCAGGAAAAGGCACTAAAGCTAGATTTTACAGCTTTTCTTCAGGATATTTTTTTGTATCTGATCAAATGTATGACTCAGTCAATAGCTGCAAGCAAGCCAGGCAATTTAAAATGTATATCAATTGAGAGATAAGTCCTCATGTTAAACATGCTTGATAAGGAGAAAATGCTGGCACACTGTACAGTATGCTTGAAATAAATTAATGTAAGTTTTACTCATGATTAAGAAATAAGAAAGATTTCTTCCCTATGTGCTGAGGTTCTTTGAGGCAGATAAGAACAAACTCTTCAGATAAGAGAACAGGAGTTAATCTCCTTATTTGCATGTGACTATTTGTGAATTTGTGTATATTCCAGACCCCACCACATTAGTAGTGTTTTGTTTTTGTTTTTGTTTTTTTGAGACAGAGCCTCAAGCTGTTACCCTGGGTAGAGTGCTGTGGCATCACAGCTCACAGCAACCTCCAATTCCTGGGCTCATGAGAGTCTCCTGCCTCCGCCTCCCAAGTAGCTGGGACTACAGGCACAATGCCCAGCCATTTCTTGGTTGCAGCTGTCATTGTTGTTTGGCGGGTCCAGGCTGGATTCGAACCCACCAGCTCAGGTGTACGTGGCTGGCGCCTTAGCCCATTGAGCCACAGGCGGCGAGCCCACGTTAGATTTTTATCTGAAGCCTGTGACCACACATACTTGTCAAAAACTTCCTGATTAATTCTCAAAAACAATTAAAGTTTCATAATATATATGTTGAATATAATGAAGTTGCTTCATTTAAAGTTATATTATATATACACACACACACACACACATATGCATATGACCTAAATAGTCACTAGTTTTCCAATATAGCAACCAACATTTGCTCAATTTTATAATAGAAATGTGTATAAGATTATTCTCAAATATTTAGAAATGAATTATAATAAAGCTTAATATAGAAATTTCAGATTTTTTAATAGAAATATTAAGATATTTTTAATTCAGCTTATAATGGGGCTCATTAATATTTAAAGTATATTTATTATTTTTTCTTTCAAAATAGGAAATACATTTTATTGAAAATAATTTGCTTTTAATATTTCATGTGATTTTGAGAGAAGTAAATGAACACAGAGTACCAAATACAGAAGAGAAAATGAGTAATTGAGACATATGTGTAATGCAGTATATTATTTTATAACACACAACCAGTTTTAGTTTTTAAATTAATAGAAAATTCAATAATTACTAATGGCAGAAAATATTTATGGTATTTAAATTTTTTCCACATCAGTGTTCATAAAATCTAATCAAAGATAATGACAATTAATATACTATGATGTCCAGTAATCAATCTAAAATATAAAGTATATAGATATTTGCCTTAACATCGAACATGCAGTTGGTCAAAGCTTAAACTCTGTGCTACTATTTATCATTTAAAAGAAAATAAATTTGCGGGATGGTGCCTGTGGCTCATGGAGTAGGGTGCCGGCCCCATATACTGAGGGTGGTAGGTTCAAGCCCAGCCCCAGCCAAAACTGCAAAACACCAAATAAATAAATAAATAAATTTAGGAATAAATTAATAATAAAGACAATGTCCCTACTTTTTTAAAGCTTATAATTACAAGAGAAAGAAAATTTTAAAAAAGAAGTATAATTATACAATTCAGTATAGTGATCACTACTATAATGACAAATAAGGGTGGGTAAGGTAATAGAGAATTTAAATATAATCATAGATGATTCACAAAAAGCTTTTGAGGGGAGATTATATCTGAGAATGCAAAAGATGACAAATCCACTGAAAAGACAGATAGCTGAGGAGAATCTTTCAGAATGAAGCAAACACAACTGGTACAGCAGTTCAGTTAAAGGCATTCTAAGAAATGGGAATTTCAAACACTGTCATTGTAGTATAAAAATTATTTATGTGACAAGAAACACGTCTACCATTTTGTGTGGCCCCATGTAGGGTATAAATTTTGAGAGATGAAGGTAGAATGGGAAGCTGCAGTCAGATGGAAGTTATGTTAAGATATTCTAATAATTTTCTGTTTGTTTAACATTAGAAGCAATGATAAAATGATTTTTTTTTTGAGACAGAGTTGCATTATGTCTCCCTAGGTAGAGTGCTGTGGCATCACAGCTTACAGCAACCTCAAAATCCTGGGCCCATGTGATTCTCTTACCTCAGCCTCCCAAGCAGCTGGGACCAGAGGAGCCCACCCTAACACCGGCTATTTTGTTGTTGTTGCTGTTGCAGTTGTCATTGTTGTTTAGCTGGCCTGGGCCAGGTTCAAACCTGCCAGCCTCAGTGCATATGGCAGGCACTGTAACCACTGTGCTATGAGCACTGAGCCAAAATGAATATTTTAATAACTTAATTCTGGAAAGAAAACTACGTGACTTATATGAGGAAAAGATTGGAAAACCATGTGCAAATTAATGATTAGGATTTGATATTAGACAGTGAAAACAGGAATAAAGAAGAGAAATAGATTTAGGAGATATTTCATAAATAAGACATGCATAACTATATAACTTACCTATAAGGAAATTAGTAAATGAAAAATACAAAGAAAACTAGGAAATTATAATGAGGGTAATTAGTTATTAGATAATGTAGTCATGTATAATTATCAACATGCTTTGTGTTTTCTTTAGACGTGTGTTCCCCAAATAAAGATATTTTGCTATTGACCTGGTATTTGGTATGACACCAACATAAGTATATCAGTAGAATAACATGTTAGAACCTTACAATGAAAAATAAGATAATTTTAAATGTCCTAACTATTGATTCTAAAAGTTGGTGTAAAGGAAGAACAAGATTCAATACAAGTTCAAAAGAAGAAAAACAATCCCTCAAACAGATATCTGGAAGGAAAGTTTTATAGTGGAAAGTAAGGATTACTGATCCTTATTAACTGCTGGTCACTTTACAGTAGCAGTTGCTAAAACTTCACCATCAAGAAAATTTATAAAAGAGTGAAGACAGACCCTTAAACAATTCCACATAACAGGTAGTAGGAATCATCAATTAGCAGGTAGCAATACATTTTTTACTCATGAAAAGATGATGTTAAAAATCTTTCACTCACTGAGCATGATACATCACAGCTTACCTTGTTCAATCTAATGGGAAAAAATTTTGTAAAACTTTACAAATTCTTATAACAGGGACAATAGCAAAAATATGAAATTTTCTATATCAAGATACATTGTGCATTCATGATACAGTACATTGTTTTTCTCTGGAAAAAAACAATAGCCTAACTCTTAACTCCTTAAATAGGTAAAGAAAAATTATCACATGTCATCTTTCAATTATTTCAGGTATTCAGAGAGATGAGGTCAGTGTTGATGTTTGAGAGAAAATATAAATGAGTACACAAATCAGGAACCTACTGGTAAATACATGATGATGATAATAATGGGTAAACCTAGTGAGAATTTATACTTTTTTAAAAAGTTAATTTGAGAGTATAAAGAATTAGGCTATAATGTTTGCATTTGTTATATAATAATAATGAAGACACAAGCTACCAAAACCTGTAGAATATTACAAAAGCAGTCCAAGCAGGGAGATGTATTGCATTAGACACCTACATCTAAAAGACAGAAAGAAAACAAATCAACAACCTCATGAAGCATTTCAAGGAAATATAAAACGAAAAACAATTCAATCCCAAACACAGCACAAGGATAAAAATAACCATAATTAAATCAGAAATAAATGAAATTGAAGACAAAAGAATCATCCAGGAAATTAATAAAATAAGAGTTTGTTCTTCAAAAAGATAAAGAAAATTGATAAATGATTGACCAGACTAAATAGAAACAGAAAATAAAAATGTCAAATAACCTCAGTTAGAAATAAAAAAGGATGGCTCAGTGTCTGTAGCTCAGCAGCTAGGGTACCAGCCACATACACTGGGGCTAGTGGATTTGAACCCAACATGGTCCTGCCAAACAACAATGATGACTACAACCAAAAAATAGCCAGGCCTTGTGGTGGGCACCTATAGTCCCAACTACTTGGGAGATTGAAGCAAGAGAATCTCGTGGGGCCGGAAGTTTGAGGTTGCTGTGAGCTGTAATGCCATGCCACTTACCCAGGGTGACATAATGAGACTCTGTCTCAAAAAAAAAAAAAGAAAAAGAAATGAAGAAGGGACAATAACAGCAGATACCACAGAGATACAAGAGATTATCCCTGATTACTATAAAAAATTCTATGATCAGAAATTTGCAAATGTGGAAGAAATGAACCCACAACTGGAATCACATTGTCTACCTAAACTTAACAAGGAAGAAATAGATCTCTTGAACACACCAATATCAAGCACTGAAATTGAAGAAACAATAAAAAGCTTTTAACAACAACAACAATAACAAAAGCCCTGGACCAGATGGCTTCATAACGTGAATTCTTCAAAGAAGGGCTTGTACCTAGGCTGCAAAAACTAGTCCAAAATATTGAAAAGGAAGGAGTCTTCCCCAATATCTTCTTATGCCATCATTTTAACCTTCTTTCATTGACTACAATAATTATATTGTACCCCTACATAAAGATTTAAGATTCAAACCTAAAAATAAAATGGAAGAAACACACTGCATAATATCAGGCATTAATTTGAATTTAAAGAAGGAAAGAGAATGGTATGGTTAATGTATGTCATCTGATCTCACAGAGGCACAGATAGCTGGTAAGTTATTTATGGATATGTCTGTGAAGGTGCTTCAGGAAGAGATTAGCATTCAATTCTGTAGACTAAGGAAGATTCATCCTCACCAATGTAAGCAGGTGTCGTTTAATCCTTTAAGGGCCCAAATAGTACAAAAGACAAAGGAAAGGCGAATTCACTCTCTGGAAGTTGGGACATCCATCTTCTCCTGGCCTAGGATCTCAGTGCTCCTGGTTCTCAGGTCTTCAGTCTTAGAGTAGGGCTTACACCATCAGCCTCCCTAGATCTCAGGTCACCTTTGAACTAGAACTATTATCACCAACTTTCTTGGGCCTTCAGCTTGCAGATAGTAGATTGTGAGCATGTTCAGCCCCCTTAATCATGTAAGCCAATTCCTCACTACATTTATTTTTATATATTTGTATTTCTACAGCAATATCTACATATTAGTTCCATTTCTCCAGAAAACCATAAGACAGAGAGTATAAATGAATTAAAGCCCTTTTCACTTAGAACTTCAAGGCCAGTTTTAAAGTTACTGTAATTTAAGGTAATTAGCATTTAAGCATTTTAGTAAAAAAGGTTAATTAAAATCATAATTTGATGAAAGCAAGGTTTTGAAAGTGTGAAATTATTGATTTCATTTGAATTATGTTACAGGAAATCCAATTCTTTTTTCCTAATTGCAATTTTCTCATCAGCATACAATATTGATCTTTAAAATGAACCAAACAATAAGGCAATTGCTTTGTGTAGCATCATAAACAACATGGCAGAAGCAGAGTGACATTTTACCATCAGCGTCAGACTGCATGTAAACAAAGTGCTGATATTATTGTCCCTTCCCCATGGTGCTAGAGGTCTGAAAAAAGAATTCCTTTGGCAGAATATTCAAATGGGTTGCCACCACTATAAAAAGAGAAAGCGAGGAAAACTAAATTGGTATTGTTAGTAGTGCTAGCCTAAACTTAAAATTAAACTCTTTATATGTGGTCATCTACTACTTTACTCTTAAGGTATATAAGCTATTTGAAGTGGATGAGAACTTTCTGCTAAGACTAGGGTATGGTAATTAAAAAATTTCAGTGTGGTGTTCAATTGAAGGAATAGCAAATAAAGCCTCATTATCTTACACTCAGGAAACCATATCACAACAATTTATAAGAGATAATTTGCTTGATGCCCTTTAATACCCCTGATCTTCATCAACATATGCCTGAAAAGCAGCATTCTTCAGAGGCTGTCACGTGCTTCATGCACCTTCAAAGATAATCTTGAGACTTCACTGCCGAATACCTTCTCCTTGAAAGCTAAAGAGATATGCCTTACTTTATTAAATTTTTGCTAAGTTATAACTTTTACTAATTGCCCAACTCCCTTTGAAAAACGTTTATAAATCCACCATGTCTCACACTCCTATCTCTCTTTCCTTCTTTCCTTCATTCCCCCCTTCCTTTCCTCCTTCTCTCTCTTTCTTTCTTTCTTCTGAGACAGAGTTTCATTTTTTTGCCCTCAGTAAAGTGTGGTGACATCATAGCTCACAGAGAGCTGTAACTCTTGGGCTCAAGTGATTCTCTTACCTCAGCCTCCCAAGTAGCTGGGACTACTGGTTCCCACCATATCACCAGCTGCTTTTAGAGAGGAGGTCTCTCTCATTCATGCTGGGCTTGAACCTGTGAGCCTGTCAGACAATCGACCTGTTGTGGCCTCCCAGAGTGCTGGGGTTATAGGCATGAGTCACTGCACCCAGCCTAACTCAGAAGCTTGCCTTCTGTTTGCTTTGGGATTGATTTGTTCTAATTTTTCTAATTGCCTAAGATATGACATTAGATTTTTGGTTTATGATCTTTCTGCCTTATTAATATAGGCATGTAAGCTATGAACGTCCCTGTAATCACTGTTTTTGCTATTTCTTAGAGATTTTGGTAGCCTGTGTCTCTATTGTCATTCATTCAAAATTTTTTAAAAATTTCTATCTTATAGGATCGAATGGCAGATCTATTTTTAGATCTCTAAGTATTCTCCAAATATCTTTCCAAAAGGAATGTACTAGTTTGCATTCCCACCAACAGTGTAAACAGTTCATTGATATTTTTATGAGTGTCCTTTTTGAGTACAAAGGTTTAGATGCTTTCATCACTTTCATGAAACCCTTAGCTTATTTATAATTTATCTACGATACAGTTTTATTTTATTAGGAGAGCTCTTAAGAACATCATGTCCATCAAATTGACCAAAGTAGAATTCATTCTAGAATTTTGGGTGCACTAATTTCATATGTTTACAAGAAGTAATAAATACTATATTTTGTCATGTATAATGAGGTGCTATGTATAATGCACACCCACATTTTTGGTCCAAACTTTGGGAAAATCTTTTTTTTTTTTTAATTTTTTAAAGGAGAGCAGAAGTGACTACACAGTGCTGCCCCCTTCTTTCAGGAAGGCAGGAGGCAGGGAGCTAGCCACTGTGGAGAAGGCAGAAGCAAGCCCAAATAGCAGGTGAGAAGGGTCCAGACAATGTGAGCTGATGACCTACCCCCAGCTGTCCCCTCCTCGTCCATTGCCATCCCCACATCCTCCCATTTCCTGTTCCCACCAATGTCCGCCAATAGGAATGTGGCCACAGCTGCTCTGCTGAAAATCTCAGCAGACTTATTTCCTGGGAAATTTGTGTGAAAGTCCAAGGCTGGCCCTGCCTGGCTCTGGGCTCCTGATAATAGAACCCTGTGCTTCCTGGGTTGCCTCATCTCTAGAGCTGCTGGCCCCATTCTGAAGGCCCCAGAACACCAGACCAAGTAGGAAGACTTCCCTGATGATACCCCAAGTGAAGTACTCTGCACTTAATATTTCTGTTTATTGAGTAGATTGTGATCTTGAGCCATCCAGACCCTAAACACTCAGTAACATCAGAATGAATGACACCATTGTTTACCAAACTTGCCTCCTTTTATATACTGCTACATACACAAAATGATATTTATGTCTTTTACTTTTTAATGCAATTCTATAATAATATACATATAATAGCTATTTTTAAAGAATATATTATTTTCCTTTTCCTTATTTATTTTTAAGTGCCTCATCTTCTATAGTTATGTGTGAATGTACAGTTATATTATGTGGTAGTAACATATAAGAGACTATGTGTTTATGGCATTCTCTATTCAATACCAAAATATATGTTCATGAAAGGCATAATCTCAAGGTCATGATGGACACAAACCTAAAAAACTCTGATATAGGGTTGACCATGGATAAGGACTATCACAACATACTAAGATCCACACAGCAGTTTGGGAAGAAAAATTTCATCATGCGTGGTAGGAGATAATGAAATGGGCATTTTTTTTAATTCATCTTCCCCAAATTTAAGAATATGTTTTACTGATTTTTAATGAAATATTTCTTTCTTCTTTCTTAAAAATACTCTTATTTAGACTTCTTCTGACCAACTTTTACACAACTATTTTGTCAAAATATCATATTTCTTCTCCTTTGATTTTACTTTACATGACTAAATCTTAGTGATTATATTGAATCAACTTTTCCTTTTAAAAATTTTCTCTTTCAAAGGGTATAATCAAGGCTATGCTACAGTATAGTAGTGGTTTGAATAGTAATACATTTGTAATGGTACTTCTCCAAGATTAAGTGGTTTTTACATTTAAGTACTTTAGAGCTTAGCATTATTACAAATGACATCAAATGAGAATTCAAAAAGGAAATGGATCCAGCTCTTGCTACTAAAAGTTCTACCTTGAGGCTTTCCTTTGAAAGATACAGAAAAATCCAAAGAGAGGCTGGACTTCAAATGGAGAAACTGATGTTCTTCATAGCCACACAATCTCAAACATTTTCTATGTCAAGTTCTCTTTTCCCTTACTTAATAGTCAAATTCTATGCTCAGTGTCAATGTGCAAGTACTCTGCCACTAAAAAAAAGAAGAAGAAGAAGAAGAGAATACTGTCATAAAAAAATGATTTAGGGCAACGTCTAAACGGCTCAAAGGAGGAGGGCGCCAGCCCCATATGCTGGAGGTGGCAGGTTCAAACTCAGTCCCCGGCCAAAAACTGCAAAAACAAACAAACAAACAAAAAAAGATATAATCACCTAACTGCCATAAGATTAGCCCACCTCACAAAGTCCTAAATCTGTAGATGCTGATGTGGATGTGGACAGAAGGAAATGCTTCTATTACACTGCTGGTGGGATTGTGAACTAATACAATTTTATGGAAAGAAGTATGGAGAATTCTTTTTTTTTTTTTTTGTAGAGACAGAGTCTCACTTTGTCGCCCTGGGTAGAGTGCCATGGCGTCACACTGCTCACAGCAACCTCCAGCTCTTGGGCTTAAGCGATTCTCTTGCCTCAGTTTCCCTAGTAGCTGGGACTACAGGCACCCGCCACAACGCCCGGCTATTTTTTGTTTTGCAGATCGGCCGAGACCGGGCTTGAACCTGCCACCTTCGGTATATGGGGCCGGCGCCCTACTCGCTGAGCCACAGGAGCCGCCCTGGAGAATTCTTAAAGAACTAAAAGTCAACCTTCCATTTGATTCCACAATTCCATTACTAGATATCTATCCAGAAAAGCAAAAAATCATTTTACCACAAAAGACATTTATACCAGAATGTTTACTGCAGCTCAATTCATAATTGCCAAGTCATGGAAGCAGCCCAAATGCCCATCAACCTATGAATGGATTAACAAACCGTGTCATATGTATACCATAGAATACAATTCAGCCATAAGAAAAGATGGGGGCGGTACCTGTGGCTCAGTGGGTTGGGCACTGGCCCCATATAACAAGGGTGGCAGGTTTGAACCCAGCCCCAGCCAAACTGCAACCAAAATGTAGCTGGGCGTTGTGGCAGGCACCTGTAGTCCCAGCTACTTGGGAGGGTGAGGCAAAAGAATTGCCTAAGCCCAGGAGTTGGAGGTTGCTATGAGCTGTGACACTACAGCACTCTACCGAGGGCAATAAAGTAAGACTCTGTCTCTACAAGAAAAGAAGAAGAAGAAGAAAAGATGGGGACTTTATATCTTTTTTGTTTACCTGGATGGTATTGAAACCACATTCTTCTTAGTAAAGTATCTCAAGAATGGAAAGAAAACATCTAATGTACTCAATACTAATGTGAAACCAATATATAAAAAATTTCATATCTACATGAAATATAAAACACAAATGTAGTCTAGCAAGGGGGAAGGGAGAGGTGGGAGAGAGGAGAAGAAGACGGAGGGCGAGTGGCAGGAGGATGGAGGTCAATTGGCGGTATCTTACCTAATGTGAACAATGTGAGGGTGTCCAGCACGCCCCTTGGATGAAGGGCTCTTCTACAACTTGAACTTTACCTTGGAAGTGAGAACAATGCAACCTAAAAATGTATACCCTCATATTAATTTGAAAATTAATTAATTAAAAAAATAAAATGGCATAATCAGGCTTAAATTATAACAAAATATGAAGAATTGGAATTTCTTTTTTTAAATTAAAACATAGCTGCATACATTAGTGAAATCAAGGGATACAATGTGCTGGCTTCAAATACAATCTGAAATGTTTTCATCAAACTGTTTAACATAGCCTTCATGGCATTTTCTTAGTTATTGTATGAAGACATTTGTATTCTGCATTTAGCAAGTTTTGCCTGTACCCTTCTAAGATGCACCATAGGTGTGGCTCCACCAATTACCCTCCTTCACTCCAACCTCCCCCCTCCCCTCCCTTCCCATATTCTTGTGCTATAGTTGGGTTATAGCCTTCATATGAAACCTTTAAATTAGCTTCATAGTAGGGCTGAGTACATTGGATACTTTTTCTTCCATTCTTGAGATACTTGGCTAAGAAGAATATGTTCCAGCTTATTGTTACCATGACTTAGTAATTA
>CAUYON010178395.1:0-16285 GCA_963573935.1 Arctocebus calabarensis
AAGAAAAAGTATCCAATGTACTCAGCCCTACTATGAAGGTAATTTAAAGGTTTCATATGAAGGCTATAACCCAACTATAGTACAAGAATATGGGAAGGGAGGGGAGGGGGGAGGTTGGGGTGGAGGGAGTGTAATTGGTGGGGCCACACCTATGATGCATCTTAGAAGGGTACAGGCAAAACTTATTAAATGTAGAATGCAAATGTCTTCATACAATAACTAAGAAAATGCCATGAAGGGTATGTTAAACAGTTTGATGAAAACATTTCAGATTATATATGAAGCCAGCACATTGTACCCCTTGATTGCACTAATGTACATAGCTATGATTTAATTAAAAAATAAATAAATAAAAAGAAAAAAGAAATACATTCTTCTTAGTAAAGTATTACAAGAAGAGAAAAATAAATATCCAATGTACTCCATACTAATATGAAATCAATATATAAATAATTACATGTCCATAAGAATAATAAAACTCTATTATAGTCCAGTCTGGTGGTAGAGGGAAGCAGGAGGGAATCGGGGGGAAGGACATATGACAGGAGGAGGGAGAGCATGAGGTGGGATCTCAGCTAATGTGCACATTGTGAGGGTGTGTAACACACCGCCTGGATGAGGGACTCTTCTACAAATGGAACTTTACCCTGGAAGTGAGAATAATGTAACCTAAATATTGTACCCTCATATTAATTTGAAAAAAGTTTAAAGAAAATAAATAAAATATGAGCTCCTTGTCTCTTTCTATTCTTAGCTTTGGACCCAAGTCACCAATTCCAAGGCAGTAGGAAAAGTCCCATTATATAAGACTGCATTTTAAGAATCTTCTGAAAGGGAAGTGATAAGAACTGACACCATCTTAGTACAGCTTTAGTTATTTAATCATTTCTTTTGTTAATGCCTGAAAATGTTCACAGGTGTAATAATAAATTCTAAAGTGTATGTGGTATACAGTCATACCACCCTCCTTGATCTCGTCTAAGGTGTACATGATAATTTTATTAAATACTAATTCAGATTTATACCATAGATTGAAAAATCTAGGCTAGTGCTTTCAAAACTACGAGAGGAGTGTACAATTTGACATCAGGTAAATCCCTGTTTAATCTTATCTACATATTCCATCCCCTTTCTTAGAAACATCATATTTCTAAGGAACCAAAATATTATTTTTTTAGCTTGATTTGATTATACTGTTAGAGAACCCAGAGTCCTTTTACTGGGACATTATTACTAGGACAAACATGAAAATGTAATAGACACATTATTGATTTATACATCCAATATCTAATGCTAGGGCTTGGATTCAAAGGTCATTTACTGAAGATATAAATGTAGATGTATAATAGAGGAACTTAGGCAAAAGTTCATGAGGTTAAGTGAACTGCATGTAAAATATTCTACATTGACTCCTAAGTGATTTCCTGAATATATTTTGCTAATAATTTATATTCCATTAGCCCATATCCATTCACTACCAAAAAGGATTTGAGGTGACTGATTTTCTAAATGTAACCTAATTCTGTATGTAATGTAAGATAAATAAACTGTATTTTTTTTACTCTTCAACTAAAGCTGTGTCAATATTTTCTCTCAGCACTAAATATTTCTAACTCAGAGAGAATATTCTTAAATTCAATGACTGATTTGATGAATGTAAATATAGCTAAACTTCTAACTACACACACACACACACACATTTAGAAAAAGATATAAGAGGATGCACTCCCAACTATGAACAGCAGTTCTCTCTGAGGAAGACAATAGGACCACAAAAGGCAGGAAGCAGGGGCATAGTTAGTGATCAGGGGTGGTAAAAGAGGGCTTCCCCTTGCAAAGATGACCTGAGTTTTAATTTTAAATGACATAGATAGAGGATAAAAATAAGCTAATCTAAACATTTGTAACAAGGCTGGGCATGGTGGCTCCTACCTATATGTGAGAGGTCAAGATGGGAGAAATGCTTGAGGCCAGGTGTTTTGAGACCAGCCTGGACAGCATAGCATGATCCTAGTCTCTACAGGAGGCTAAGGCAGGAGGCTTGGTTAAGCCCAGGAGTTTGAAATTGCAATCAGATATGATCCTGCCATGGCACTCTAGCCTGGGCAACAGAGCAAAATCCTGACTCAAAATAAATAATAAATGAACTAACAAACATTTATAGCACTGTATGTATATTAATGACAATATGACATGATCTTTATATTACTCAGTACAAATATCAAGGATATTAAAAAGCATGTTTGAGGTGGTTGCAACCTTATAAAACTACCTGTATCTATGTATTTAGTTATCTATTGAGAGTGTATGTATTTTTGCATGTGTGCACAGAGGAACTCCCACAAGGCTAATCAGTACGATAGAACATTAGACTGATCATCTGGAGGTGGAGATTGCAGAGAGTCTCTCTCCTCCTCTTATGCTGCCGCTGCTGCTTCTCATTCTCTTTCTCTTTCTCTACCTTCTTTTCCTTTATCTGTCTACTCCTTCTTTTTCTCTTTCTCCTTGTTGTTTTTTCTCCTTTTTCTCCATGCTTGTCTATATTTTAATTATGTACTACTTTTATAGTATGAAAATTACAAATATAAAAAGTACATGTCAGGTCACAGTAATAATAATCATAATAGAGCTTTGAGAAGCCAGTCTATGGAGTTCTTAAACACTCGCTGATTGAAGTAGATATTACTGGTACCATTTTGTGCATTAGAAAACCCTCACATCTTAGAAAAGGTGAATGTCTTGTTCAGATTTATACATACAGAAAGAGAAATTTAAATCTCTTGGCCTTCAAACCTCGGGCTCATTCCCCTACATTGCAAAGTAGAGTCACTAAGACTTTTACATTTATTCCTTAAAATTTAGGAAAGTTAAATGAAAATTCTGAAATCAAAGACATCATTCAATTCAACATAATTTAAATAAAAATACATGAAAGAGCACTTCCCACCTGGCTCTTTCATGCTCGTCTTTATTTTTTATTTATCTCCTCAGAGAATTACAAATCAGAAGTTTGCCCATAATGTACACTCATATAGTTTTGAGATCACATATTGTATGTCTAGACATAATATATAAATATACACATACATATTCATTTATAGATGTACGCATATCCAAATACAAGATGAGAAGATTGGCAAATGAGCATCTTCACATTAAAATAAGTAACTATTATTGTAAAAATAACAATTTTCATATTTAAAAGTGCTACATAAATTGGAATGTAAGTGTGGATCGATGGTTGTCAGTGTATGTACAACCCATTTGTTCTTAAACAAAAGTCTTTAGTGACTTGTGCTAATTTTTCCTCTTTTATAATTAAGGCTTTTATGAAGAATGATGGAAAAGCTTTATATATATATATATTTATACTTGTACACACATATGTATACATACACACATAGATATATATAATCTAAGCAGCTACTCTAATTGCTAGTAATCCAAACAGATCCATAAAGGACACACCGAAGAAATGAGCTCCAGATTTTCTTGCCCTAGAGCAGTGTTCTCAACCTTTTTAATCTCACAGCCCACTTGAAGCTATAGTTATTCTTCCGCAGCACACTTAAATGATGTTGATAAAAAAAAAAGACTGAAAAAAAAGACTATACTTACTGTGCTTTGAACTCCTTTTGAAAATCATTTAATTAATGATCTTTAAAACTCGTGGCACACGTATGATTCTCTCATAGCACACCAGTTGAAAATCACTGCCCTAGAGTATTTTCCTTGGGGAAAGGCCATTAGACATGAGATAACGTAAGTTCACACAGAATCATACAGTAGTACCAAAGAAATTCCGAGCATGTGGGTTCAGTGTAATCTTCTGTATGGACAGCTCTACCCATGCTGTCTTCCTCGTTTATTTTTCAACTCCCTTTCTAAACTGCAGCACAGATTTTCCCCAATGTGTTGAGTTACTCCTAATAACCATTTACTTACTTTACATCTAGTCTTTTCACTATAGTATTATTAGCATGAGGAACCACTGGTTGCCTGGTGCTACCATCAACTATCATGTCTTGCAGGGGTGAGGCAGAGCAGCCTGTGCCCAGCAATTCTGTTTCTGTTGACTCAGTCTTAGCTGGTTGAACTCCAACCATGATCCAGACTCATCTCATTCTAGTGACCCCCCAAAACATTAGCAGTCTACATTCTCACCTTACCTGTTTCTCTCAATGTCTCCCTAAAAATCCTGATTTAATTTATTCTATATCTACTATCTAAAACTGATACATTTTCCTTTTTCCCATTCCTACTATACTAAAGTTATCTTTACTGGTCAATGTCACCCAACACTCTAAATGCTGCTTATGTCTTTCTAAAATTTCCTCTCTCCCTCTAAACAAAAGTTCATCTTTGTGTTTCTTGCACTTTTTTCTTCTCTAGATTACTCATCTACTCTCTTTCCACTATATACCACAAAGGTCATTTTCTGAGTGTTTAAAACACTCAAAACTTAACACATAAAAGAAAATGAAATGACATTGTGTAAATATTGAGCAGTCTGAAGAATTGTTCCACTCAGTTATAATATAAAAGCTACAATAGACTGATTCTGAAATCACATCCACTCTATATTTTCACAATAGATTTGAGTGAAGACATGGAAATAAAATATATGGTCCAAAGGTTTGAAATAATCTATTTGACCTGATATCAAAGTGTGGCAACAGAATAAAGTTAATAAGATCAATACATAGAGGATGGGTTTCCCATGCTTACTTTTAAAGAATATTTCACATAAACCACTCTATATTTCCATGGAAACCCAAAGAGAACTCCATAGTGAAGCGAGCAGGAGGTAATAGAGAAAAAGGAGAGAATTAGCATTCTCCACTACTTGTAATAATTACCTGGGTAGAAATCATTGCTTTTAGAAATTGTACAATCTTTGTAGCTGCCACTCATTTGTGCCCTCAGATCTCACTTGGTCTGGAAACCAAAGTGTTGGTTCATTTCATTTGCATTCAAAAAGCCCCCCACTTACCAGCACCAATCCTAAGATATAAAAGTACATTCCCCCAACTCCCAGCTTGAGGAGAAAAGGCACAATCTGTTTAGCCTTAAGGTATCTACTTTTTCATTTACCCAGCTTGCTCCCAGTGATTTTGTTCAGAATTAGGGAAGAGTTAGCCAAATGCCCAGAGAAACAGCTGTTCCTCAAAAACAAACTAGAAAAGGAAACAATTGTTCCTCCTGCCCCCACTGGAGAAAGGCAAATGGTGCCAAAAGTGAGATCTTCAAGGCTTGTCTACCACTCTAGTTAGGATATGTTTTCCCATAAGCTAAGGCCTGTGGACATCCTAGAACAGGGAACTTCTGTGCTGTAAAGAAACATGATGCTCAGACATAGGAAAAAGTGAAAAGAAGACAGAGCTGGTTAATCTAGCCTTTAATTAGCCACATTTCCACAGAAACACTTTCCCATTTTCCCAGTTGTCTCTGTAAATCAATTTAGAGCTGTTTTGCTTAGGCTCCCGGCAGACAGAGTGGAATCATATCCCTTCAAAGAAGTGTGAGCTTCCCTCATTTATCATGCTCGGGTGCTTGCTTCAAAGCCTAGTTAGACGACTACTTAAAGGAAAACAAATCTAAACAAAATGGACCCTGTTGTCTTGATTTGGTTGAAAATCTTAAGAACGTGTGGCATAAAATTTCAAGCACAAACCTTAAAAGCAATCTGGAAGAGACCTCACAAAAGGCTCAGAAAAAAATAAACAATAGATGAACTCACATCCACAAACACACATGCACACAAGCAATGGGACTGGAATAGAAATGTGAACTCCACTGGAACCCATGTTTGGCACAGACATTGGTTTTCCCAGCTTGGGCCATCAGCAAGCAGGTGACTACTGAATTTTTGACAAGGCTGTCAAGCTTGTCAGCCTTTCTACATTCATTTGTTCCCACTCAACCCTGTAAATACTTAAGCTATCTGTGGCATTGGGGATGTGGTTATATGATTAGAATGAGTGAATTCACAGATAAGGAAAGACCTGTAGTTTACAAATTTAGACAGAGTGTGAAAATATGAATTTAGACAGAGTATGAAAATATGAATTTAGACAGTGTGTGTGTGTATCTAAGGAACAGGTCCTTACAAATAATGGAGAGAAAAGGTTTTAAGGCCATAAAATAGAAAGAGTCCCAAAGCATGAAGCATCTGAGCCCAAAGGTTTTAGACTAGTGTTTTCAAGTGTTTCTCAGTCTGTGGACATCTGTTGACTTACTGAGAAACACCTGAGGGGCAAATGTAATTCAGCCATCTGGTCATCTCCTTGTTCAAGCATCTGTCCTCTGTGCCCTCTTCCTTAGACCACCAAGCCAGTGGCATTTAATGCTTTTTGATCTCAACCTATTGTAAGAAATACATTTTACAATGCAAACCAGGATGCTTACAACACTTCCTAAATACTATGGAAATAAATGTCCATGAAATAATACTGACTAGAAGTTCATTCTGGAATTTTCTATTCTACTGTATTCTGTTTTATTTTCTTTAATGTTTGTCATGAGTCACTAAATTAATTTATGTTACACTAATGAATTATAGCCTGCTGTTTGAAAACACTGCACTAGAATATATTAACCTTAAGGGCAAGTATTCTAATCACTCTATATCCTAGCTCCAAACACTTGGCCACTTGATAACTCTTTGCTGAATAAATTAGTGGCAAATGAATAAATTGTATCTAATATTCTATATTCAATTTATAAAACAAGAATATTGATCAACCTGGATAAGTAATATGTAATCTACAAATTAATCAGTAAAGAATCAATCATAAAATAAAAGGGTAATATTACCCTTCAGGTGGTTATAAACATTTGGGAGAACATTATTACCTGCTACTTGGTAGTAGCAATAATAATAATGATGATGATGATGATAGATGGCTTGGTGTGATGGCTCACACCTGTAATCCCAGTATTTGGGGAGCCCAAAATGGGACAGTTGATTGAGGTCAGGAGTTCAAGACTAGCCTGGGAAGGATAGTGAAACCCCATTTCTATAAAAAATAAGAAAAATTAGCCAGGAATGGTGGTAGGTGCCTGTAGCCTTAGCTATTTAGTAGGTTGAAGCAAGAGGATCACTTGAGCCCAAGAGTTCTAGGTTGTAGTGAGCTATGATCACACCACTGCACTCTTACCTGGATGACAGAGCAAGATTCTGTCTTAAACAATAATAATAGTAACACTAATAACAATAATGATATCAGTTATGATAGTAGCAATAATAATTGGCCATATTTATTGGTTACCATGCCCCAGTTTTTTCTGTGTGAGGGGAAGTGCTATAAAGATAAATGACACTAATTCCTAATCTTCAAAATCTGCTATAGCACCCTTCTTGCACATTCCCAAAGACCTGAAATTACCTAATGATCTGGAATTCTAGTCTCGGGTGAGATTATAGTCCTTGGATAGCAAGCAAGAATGCTAATTATGTCTATAAGAAAAGCAGAAGTGGCAACATCTATGTGCTGACAGATTTTATAGATAGCTATTCAGTGAACTGAAAAGTGGGGAGATAGGAAGAGGTAGAAGGGCTTCCTTTGCTATTAGAGAATCATGCAGGCCAACTTCTCTTTTCCCTAATGAAAGACACTGTACCAACCTGTGGACACCTCACCTTCACATCATAGTGAAGGGATATAATGTCTTGATTAAGAGTTTGTTCTCTAATGAGAACTTTTCAAATCCTACATCCTAGCTGTATGGCTTTGATTAAGTTGTATATTCTTTCTTTGCCTCAACAATCACATTGGGATTACATAAGATCTACTTCATCAAATTGTTTTAAGGCAGAAATCAAAAATGCAACTATCTATAGGGACCATTGAGAAGTTAAAGGAATTAAGGCAATAAAATACAGGGAGTGGTGTTGATTATAGAAAACTGGAGAGCACGGGATGCATTTAACCCATTCAACTTTTCAATTCAAATTTCTATCATGAAAGCCCAGGGCCAGTCCACAGGCCAGTGTTATCTTCATGCCACCAGTCCAGTGGTGCCACCAGTCCAATTAAATGAGACAGTGATCATAAAATGCTTTTCACAGTGCTTAGCACATAGTAAGCACTCCATAAATTGGAGCTATTATTACCTATTATTTAATCGTATTTTAAAAGTTCCTGCACCACTAGCAGATTCTCCTTAAGAGAGGAACTAAATGGCCTCAGAAATACTCCTTTGCATGTCTTAGTTAATGGCATCATTAAAAATAAACAGATCTTCAGGAACACACAATGGGGAAAGGACAGTCTCTTCAATAAATGATGTTGGTGAAACTGGATACCCACATGCAGAATAATAAAATTGGAACCTTATATCTTAACATCTACAAAAACCAATTTAAAATGGATTAAATATTTAAATGTAAGACCTAAAACTATGAAACTACTAGGAGGAAACATAGGGGAAAAGCCCCAAGACATTGGTCTAGGAAATAAATTTTTGGATAAGACCTCAAAAGCATAGGCAAAAAAATAAAAATAGGCAAATGGGATTACATCAATGAAAAAACTTCTACACAGCAAATGAAACAATCAGTAGAGTTAGGAGACAACTCATAGAATGGGAGAAAACATTTGTACACTATACATCTGGCAGGAGGTTAATATCCAAAATATACAAGGAATTCAAACAACTGTATTGCAAAGATAAACAACACAATTTAAAAATGAGCAAAAGACCTGAGTACACAATTTTTAATGGAAGACATATAAACTGTCAATAGGAACATGGAAAAAAATGTCCATCACTAATCATCAAAGAAATATAAATCAAAACCACAATCAGATATCATCTCATCCTAGTTAGAATACTGTTATTAAAAGTACAAGAGAAAACATGGAGAAAAGAAACCCTTGTACACCATGGATAGGAATATAAATTAATACATTATTGAGAACAGTATGGAGGTTCCTCAAAAATTAAAAATAGAGGTCAGGTGTGGTGGCTCATGCCTGTAATCCTAGCACTCTAGGAGGCTGAGCTGAGTGGATCTCTTGAGCTCAGGAGTTTCTCTGAGCAAGAATGAGACTCTGTCTCTAAAAATAGCCGGGCATCGTGGTGGATGCCTGTATCCCAACTACTTGGGAGGCTGAGCGAAGAGAATCACTTTGAGCCCAAGAGTTTGAGGCTGCTGTGGGCTATGATGCCACCTCACTTTACCTATGGTGACAAAGTGAGACTCTGTCTCAAAAAAAAAAAAAATTAAAAATAGACTCACCATACGATCCAGTATTCCCACTACCGGGTATATATCCAAGGCAAGGAAATCAGTACGTCAAAGAGATACCTGAACTTCCTTGTTTATTGCTAACCTACTTACAATAGCCAACATATGAAATCAACCTAACTGTATGTTAACAGATGAACAGATAAGGAAAATGTGGCATATATTCAGCCATAAAAAGGAAGAAAATCCTACCATTTGTAACAACATGGATAAACCTGGAGAACATTTTGTTAAGTGAAATAAGCCAGGCACAGAAAGACAAATTCTGCATATATGGAATCTAAAAAAATGTTGATCTCACAGAATTAAGAGAATGATGGTTACCAGAGCCTAAAGTGGTTGGAGGAAAGTGGGGCTGGGAAGACACTGGTCAAGGGGCATATAGTTGTTGTTAATGGGAGGAACAAACTGCCAGCAAGTCACAAGAAGGTGACTACAGTTAATGATATACGGTATGTTTGGAAGATGTAAAGAGAACGGATGCTGTGTGCTCTCATCACAGAAATGCTAACCATGTAATGCATCTGTTGATTGGATGGATTTCACCGCTCCACAACATATGTATACTTTAAAACATCATGTTGCACATGATAAAAACATACAGTGTTATCTGTTAATTAAAAGAATACAGGCCCTAGGGCAATCCAGTGATAAAATAAGCAGAAGAGCAGCAGTCAATTGTCTGCAGATGATAGCACGTGAATAACCTTGTGTTTAGTAAGCCACGACTGTCCCTGGGGTGCAGGGGAACTGCCGGGGAGATTCTTGGACCCACTTTGCAGGGACTCTATACCATTGCAATGATGAGTAGCAAGGCAGGTGCTCAAAGAAGCAGAGAACAGATTTCTGCCAGCTGATATTAAACTCCACCTGCCCTGACCCTTTCAAGGAAAACAGAAGACTTGGGAGCCAGATAGACTAGGGGGTACAGTTCTCATTTCCCTCACTTGCCACATGCAAGACGCGTTTAACCAGTCTGAGCTTTGCATGCCTCCTCGGTTTTGGCAGCGATGGTAATGCATTAGCATCAGTGATCCACCCTGCCCTTAGCAGCATAAGCAGGACTTAATACTTTTAACCTTGCCTCCTCCTCATTGCCTGTAAATGGATTAAAATTGTTTGGGCTTTTTTTTTCTCTCTCTCTCTCAAGCATCTCCTTGATCTCTATTTGTCTGAAAATGGGGGTAGGACCATGCCCAAGCCTCCTTTGTCCAACTTACTCCTCACCGCTCCTCTCCTTTGAATAACTCCAGCTCCAAACGACCCAGATGGTTTCCCACCCTTTCCTCATTCTTCCTTCTTTCACAGAAATGTGCCATTCTGCTTGGGCTTCCGTCCCCGCCTCCAGGGTCCATCAGGCTTGCTAGAAAGCTCCCTAAAGGACAATAAAAGTTATGTCACTGTCAGGCACACCTGCAGCTTCTCTCGAGTACACATCCTCCTGTCTGTCCCCCTCCTTTGATTCTGGGCTTTGTAAATCTTTTAGCACATGTTGTCAGAAGCCTGGCAGATCCCCCAAATCCTTCCCTGATAACACTCATTCTCTTTAAACAACCTGGAAGCACTTCTAAGTGAGAAAAAGCCCTAAAATAAAATACACCATGTTTAGTCTCTAAGGTCATTTCCTGGCTTTGTCCTGCAGTTTCTGTTTCCTCTAACTAATCACCAAGCGACAGTCCTGGATTTATTGTAGAGGCTACTTGAAAGTTTGGGTGAACTTCTCAAACCAGACTACACACACCCTCTGTCACTCTTCCTCCCAGTTCCCAATTTCTCATTCACTATGATTTACCATATGGGTTTCAGACGTAACTGTAGCAGGAGCCAGATCTTAGTCACCAAAGCTATTGGAAAGCAAAGTCCCAAACCAGCATGGTCCACATGGCTGAGCATTGCCTCATCGGAGAGCGCCTGGGCCCAAGCCCGGTCAGGGGACAGCAGCCGTGACTGGCCTGGAGCTGTGTGTCCATTTGGTGTGCTCATCATTCATTTTCAACTGTCAGTAGGGGCTGATCAATAATAATATGTAATATTTTAAATATTTTCAAGTACTCACTTGCGTGAGTTGTGTCATTACTATTCACAACATCCAGGTGAGATAAGAGCCCCTATTAAGCAATGTTGAAATGTGCCGCAGCTCCTAAGCCGGGCTGCACCGCAGAGTCCAGGCTTATGTCAAGGCTCTGTTGGGCTGTGCTACACTCACCCACAGCGCTGGTCCTACAGCGTTGACTGGTGCCTGATCAGAAGGGAAAACAGGCATAGCTAAGCCTACTGAGCACTTAGGAAATGTCAGATAGTTTATGAGACACCATATAGATTGTTACTTTTAATCGTCCCAACAACCCTAGGAGTGGTTGTGCTAATAAGCTCCGTTTTACAGACATGGAAATGCTATTCCCTGAAAAACCAGAATGTGAACCCAGGCAATACGACCTTTAGCCCTGATGCTAGCTAAAATTACTGGGATGTGTGCGTGTGTGGTGGGGGATCGGGGAGAAATAAGCAAGCAATCAGAAGGACAACCCCCACATGAGGGTTTCATAGCGCGGACTGCGGAAGCGTGGGAGATGGGCCTGTCTTTGATGAACTGTGATGGACTAGAGCATTCACAACATACGGATATTTAACTAAGAAAGCTGGGGAGCATGGTTTAGACCTGGAGAGCAGCAGGGGCAAAGGTGTCCAGCCCCGGGGCAGGAAGGGACTTGAGAGTGGAGCGGCTGCCAGACACGAAGGTCCATTTCGATCATCCTATCAGCTTGAAATTCACTATGAAAGTGACAGGCAGCTTTCAGTAGAGGAGTCATGTGATCACATGGGTACTGTAGGTAAATTGCTATCTAACGCGTGGCCCACAGCGGTCTTCGGATCTGAAGTCCGGAAAGAGCTGCCTTATTAATCCAGTGACTCACTCCTCAGAAGAAGGAGTCATACAGGGAGGCGGGAGGGGACCAAAGCCAGCCACCTGGCCACGCATCGCATCTCCTGCGCTCCTGTGACCCTGGGGGACTAGACTCACAACTTCCTGGACAAACCTCCTCTCCTGCTCCATGGTTTTGCTTATGCTGAATTCTTTCTCCACCTGCAGTAGCATCGCTGACCGAGCTCTCATGTGCCAGGCACTGTGGTAAACGGGAACTTGTTTAATTCATGTATGGTGGGAATGAGGTGCGGGTAACTAAAATCACAGCTTTACAGATGAGACTTTTACTAACTATTGAGTGAAATGAGGGAGAAGAGAGGGGGGCGTACGGGGGATGTGGTCCCTCTTAGCACGCGGTGCTGTGGGCTAAGCCCTGAGTTCACCCCGTCTTAGCCTCCCCCTCTTCCCTCCTTGCTTCATCACCAGCAACTCCTGCCAGGGGAGAGAAAATGGTTGTTAAACTGCTTCTATATTCCTTGGTCCCTACGAAGACATCGTGTGTGCTGTCATATGCCACTCTGCCTTTGATCAAGCACTAAAGAACCAAAGACATCAATCATATTCAGAATATATTCAAGGTCAGACTAATAAGTTTGTGAACGCATCCTAGAAAAAGCGCTACATGCCTCACTGCTGAATATCACTGAGGTCAGCACGATGGCCGAGGGGAGCACTTCCAGGTGATAGAGGATGAGTCTGTGAACTTCATTGTCAGATCGCATATACACACACACATTTACTTTGTAAGTAGAAAAATCTGTTGTTTTTTGAAATGCTAAGAATGTATTAAATCGAAAAGAAAAGAGTCGGACACCCACAAATGGGTTATAAATAAATTTAAAAGCAACAGACGATAATTGCGAGGAAACGATGTACTTTTTTAAAAAATCAAAATATCGGTAGGAAGAACATCTTTCCCAGAGCCGTGTGAGGATTCACTGAGATGAAAAAGCTGCCACAAGGCTCGTCACAGAGCACAGAATCAGTACACATCGGTCCCATCCCCAGGTTCCCAGGATAGAGCTACAGTCTGCGGGTCGGCCTCAGTCCTGGCTCTAGGATTCTGGCGCTTGTAATCAGACAGCCTAGGTTGTCACCTCTCAGCCACAAATCACTCCTGCTGCTGTAAGGACACTGGTGTGCTGGTAAATGATTAATGACCAGCACTGCTTCCAGCATGCTACTGCCCAAGAGGACTTCAACCATGTGTCCAGTCTCATGGGCTCCTGCCCATCTTCTAAGCTTTGATTGACACCTGAACACACTTCTGTTAAGCCACACATCTCAGCAGTCAGAGATACCCTGGGCTGTTTTAAATGGCTCACGCTTTGGGTGGGAGTTGAGGCGGGAAAATGCTCTTGTCTCTTTTGAATGGAAGATACTTCATTCTAAATTCCCCAATTCTCCTTGTTACAATGATTTGAAATCTTGTCACTGTTTAATTAACAGAAGGGGAACTCACTTGTATATTTGGCCCAGAGCAATTAAGCCACCAGCAAAGTTTGCAGGGAAAGGAAGGATGATGATTTAATTAGAGGTTAAATAATGAATTATTAATTATTGAGTCGAATTTAGTATTCATTAATTAGTTTATAAAGTGCAATAATTACATCTTTTGTGTATCAGTGTGGAACTGTGCTCTATAATTATCTGCTAAATCAATTATGTAGCCATTAGCATTTTGCCCAAGGGTCAGGTTACCATTGTTTTTTGTTCTCTGCAGACTGTAGACGGCAGAGAAATACCGTAACTATGTTCTTTCACATAAATTGTATCCTGTTTACAGTAAAATGTTGGACAATTTGGGTCACTAAGAGCTCAGTTCTGCAGTTAATGTAAGCAAGGGGATGGATGATTCTGTATCATTTGCAGTAGAAAGCATTCTTGCCATGAATGAGGTGGGAGCAGAGACAGGAAGGACTCAAACCAGGAAGGAGAGGGAGAAAGGTGAGGCGAGGTCGGGTAGGGATGGGAGTGGGCTCGGGAAATCACACACTGTATTTCAAGCTGACTTAATCATTGCTCATTCCCAGCAGCTGACCCCAAACTAGAAAATGACAAAATGCACTTCCAATTTCTTTCTTTTACACTGGTATTCTTTGCCTTTGGGGGGGGGGAGTTAAGAACCTCTGAGAATCTGATGAAAGATATTTTCTGAACAATGTACATGAAACATTTGCACAAAAAATTGAATACAGTTTTAGAGTTCATTTATAAACGCACTGATTTGGATTTTCTAGGTCTAGGAAACTGCATCTTAAGCATGCAAAGGAAATTTTGTGTTTCTGAAAAAAGTGACCCCATGGCTTTTTAGGTTAAAAAAACCCTCTTCATGTTTTCAAAAGGACTAGAGTGGTATACTAGTGAAAAGAATAACAGCATTAGGCTCAGACAGACTGGAGTCCAAATTCTAGTTTTTCCACTTCATTGCTGGGCATATCAGTTAATTGTTTTGAACCTTAGTTCCTTCATCTGTGAAATGCCTAACCTACAGAGCTATGAAGAGAAATACTTGAAAACATGAATTAGAAATGTTGGCCACAAAAAATATTTGTGGTCACTCTTTTAATTTTTAGCAGAAGGTAAAGACTTGATAGAAACAATTGGTAACAGGAGACAGAAATCTCATTTCTGAGTCTGTGAAACATGGAGTAATTGCTGAAGAAATGTGTGATTTTCAGTATCTGTTGGCAGCATCTGCTGTCAAAGCATATCATTATACTCATACCCTTGATCTAGTAAATTATAAACATGTAGGCCAGGGAGAAGGGGTACTAGTCTGAACAAAACACCGTGGCACTGTAGGAACTTTTCTAATGTAGATTAGAGCAGAGAGGACAAAGTTGATCAAAGAGAGAAGGTTAAAGACATGGGGATGTGCTGCAAAGATCTAAAAAGAATTGAAAATGCCTCAAAAGCACTTTCAAATCTTTACTTGCTATCCTCCATGTTTGGTTATCAACATGATCCCTTCTTTACAAAATGGCTTTAACCTGGCTAACATTTTTTCTTTACTGTAAGAATATTCTTCAGGTTTTATAACAGAAGTCAATGAAAAAGTCCAATATTTGCTCTACCCAAATTTCCTTTGTGAACTACATCTCAGATGAAATAGAAGACAGCCATATAGATTTTTGCCATCTCTTTAAGGTACATTACATTTGTCTTCACCCCATTCTTTAAAATATTTTACAAATGAACTCAGCTGCTAAGGAAAATGTGCTTATTCCTAAGCACAGCATGTTGGTCTTTTAAGATTCAAGAACCAGTAGATACTATTTAAAATAGAACTAGCACTGATCTCACAATTGTGAATGCTATATAGAAAAAAAAAATCTCCTTTTTAAGGGAGTTTACTTTATAAAATTATATTGGTGAGCATGGGCACTGGAAATTCGTACTGTAGTTCCTTTATAGGAATATCAGAAATTGTGATATTTCCCTGGTTTTCAAAAAAAAAAACTATTTGACTAGAATGCAGTTAAAATATACTGTATAATTAAATGGAAAACATATGTACCACATACTAGGAAAAAAATGCAATTTTCCTTATAGAAATTGAGAGAAAAATCAGCATAATGATGGTAGGAAAGCACTGAAGACTTGGGGTCAAGCTCTCATTTTGACTTTTACTGACTTTGGGGAAATCATTTATACTCCCTGAATATCCACAAACTTAAGTATGCAAACCCTTAAATTGATGCCTGGAATGAAAAAAATGATTGAATGAAATGTGATAATTAAATAAGATATTTGTAAAGCACTTGGAATCCCATTACATAGTAAGTGCTCGATAAATTTTAGCTATTTTTGCCAGTGTCATTCAGTTTGAATTGTTGAAAACTTAATTAAGATGTATAGGTTTGCTAAGAATACGCATATGCTAATTCCTGAAAAAATGTGGAGACTTCCAATGAAAAATGAAGCTACAGAAGAAAAACCCCTATTAAGATTTTTTTTTTTTTAATTTTTGTAAGACAGAATTTATTCACAGAAAAGAAAGAAAAGAATACAGAAAACATTAAGGCATCTGTTAGAGGGAGATAATTCTAGTGGGGAGAGAGAAGCTCTCTCCGTTTCTCTCCCGGTCTTTCCCCATCTCCTCC
>CAUYON010178400.1:0-10697 GCA_963573935.1 Arctocebus calabarensis
CCTGTAGTCCCAGCTACTCGGGAGGCTGAGGCAAGAGAATCGCTTAAGCCCAAGAGCTGGAGGTTGCTGTGAGCTGTGTGACGCCACGGCACTCTACCCAGGGCGATAAAGTGAGACTCTGTCTCTACAAAAAAAAAAAAACCTTTGTTTTGCAAAAGATGCTATAAAGAGTATGAAAAGATAAGCTAGCTACAACCTGGGAGAAAATATTTGCAAACCACATACTCAACAAAGGACTTGTGTCCAAATATTTAATAAACTCTCAAAACAGTGAAAAAATATCCATTTAGGAAATGGACAAAAGACATGACCAAACATTTCACTGAAGAAGAAACACGGTAAACCACAGGAAAAGATGTCCAACATCCTTAACTATTACCGAAATGCAATTAAAATCAAGAGCTATCACTGCACATGCAGCAAAATGCCTCAAGTACAAAACTTCAGCAATAATACCATATGCTGTCCAGGATGCAGAAAAACAATGTCACTCATACATTGCTAGTGGGAATGTGAAATTCCAGAATGGTATAGCGACTTACTATAAAACCCAGTAATTGAGTATTTATCCCAGAAAGATGATAACTTAGGTTCACACAAAATCATCTACATAAATATTCATAGCAGCTTTATCATGGTACCCCAAAACTGAAAACAACCAAATGTCATTCAATAGGTAAATAGTTAACAGCTGTGGTACATCCATAGCAACCGCTCAGCAGTGAAAAGGAGTGAATTATTGATAAATGCAATGAGAGAATGGACCTCAAGAGAATCACAGTCTCAAAAGAGTATATACTACATGATATATAACATTCTTGAAGTGACAAAATTATAGAGCTGGAGAATGGATTACTGTTCTCTAGGGGCTGGGGAGGAGAGGGAGGTGAGCATGGCTGTAAAAGGAAAGGGAGGTCCTTGATAGAATCATTCTCATCTGAACTGCAATGGTGGTTACATGAACCTACACATGTTGATAAAATTGTACAACACTTAATACACACACATGCATGTAAAATGGGCAAAATAGGAATAAACTCAGTGGGTTGTATCAGTATTAATTTCCCAGTTATGATATGTATTATTATATGCAAGATGTTACCACTGGGGTAAACTGGATAGAAGTTATGGCAGATCTCTCTATTAATTCTTACAACAGCAGATGAACCAATAATTATCTCAGAAAGTTTAATTAAAAGGAAAAAAAAATCAAGGTGGGGCACAGTGGCTCACACCTGTAATCCTAACACTCTGGGAGGTGTACAAGAGCAGATTGCTTGAGCTCAGGAATTCAAGACCAGCCTGAGCAAGAGCAAGACCCTATCTCTACTAAATAGAAGAAAGAATATAGAAAGAATATAATATAGAATAGAAAGAATTAGCTGGGCATCGTAGTGGGGGCCTGTAGTCCCAGCTACTCAGAAGGCTGAAGCAAGAGAATTACTTGAGCCCATGAGTTTTAGGTTGCTGTGAGCTATGATAACGCCAGGACACTCAACCCCAGGGCAACAGAGTGAGACTCTGTCTCAAAGAAAAAATAAAAAATAAACGAGGTTATGGCTCGGCACCTGTGGCTCAACGGGCTAAGGCACCAGCCACGTACACCTGAGCTGGCGGGTTCAAATCCAGCCCGGGCCCGCCAAACAACAATGATGGCTGTAACCAAAAAATGGCTGGGCATTGTGGCGGGTGCCTGTAGTCCCAGCTACTTGGGAGGCAGAGGCAGGAGAATCGCTTGAGCCCAGGAATTGGAGGTTGCTGTGAGCTGTGATGCCATAGCACTCTATCTGGGGTGACAGCTTGAGGCTCTGTCTCAAAAAAAAAAAAAAAAAATGAGGTTACATTTCCCAAGCCCTTTTTCTCTCATAGGAGAGGAGAACAGTGGGGGAATGCTTTTTATCTATAGACCATTATGTATCACAGTCACGCATTCCAATACACGCATATGTACACACACATACAATCAGTCACAGGGGTTCTTACACAAATTGAAAGAGGAAGAGAATTGCGAATTGTTCATTTGGCCATAACTAACAAGACAATAAAGGGAATTGCAGATGAATTGGAGCAAAAAATCTTTGTATGTTTCATAAAGCTTTCCTGGGTCCAGTCTTTTCCACTATGGTCCCTGGTGATGAGGGGGCGATTAGTGTGCTATGAGATGTGTAATGTGACCGTTAGGGGAGCTCCCGGGACCTGGCTGTGCTGCTGTCAGCCTTTGTGCATTCTGGACCCAGTGAAGTGCCCTGGCTTTATTTCTTTTTGTCTCTTGCCTCCTAATGGAGGTTACACTGAGGAGGAAGCAGACCCTGACTTGAATGTATAATTACCATGGGAACCGATGCTGCACTCAATCCCTGGGAATATAGCCGTTGGCCGCCACATGTCTGCTGTCAAAGCCCTTCTTGTGCACTTTTCTGTGTTCTGAGTGTTTCTGAATTTGAGTGTGTACGTGCCCCTGAGTGTCTGTATGCTCCTTGATTAGCTGATTTGTCCCTTGAGGACAGAAGCAGATGAAAATGTGGGGTATTTTATACAAACAACTTCACATCCTCCAAGCTTCTGGGGTTTGCTTATTAATTAGGAATCAACCACAATGAAGTATGATAGAAGAAAAGTAATTTCTGAAAAACTCTCCTTTATCCCCACTGAGACCACCATATCTGTTCCACAGGAAGTTAAGCCCAGAAATTATGATACTAGTTAATTGTGATTTTCTGTCTTCATCACTTTCATTCCCCCCTGGACTTGATGCCCAGAAACTGAAGATCTTTCTGTACTCAACAGCCTTTCTGGGGTGTTTGAGCAGCGTCTGGCCTCCTCATTTTGCTCTCCATTGTTCTTCCGTTTAATGCTTCTTGATTGACACTGGTGAGTGCTGAGAATTTCTGCCCCTGGCTCCTATTCACTCCTCACACCCCCCTGGAGATTCTGCCTGTCTGCAGTGAGACTGACAGGGCCTCCAGACCAGGGTTCTGCCTGAGATGTCTCCAGGGGCAATTTCAGGGAAGGGGCTGGGAAAGTGCAAGCTGGAGGAAAGGGACAGCATCCAGACTCTAATTTAATGTGGGAAAGCTTCAATACAGATCTCGACACACATTTTCTTTTCTTTTTTTTTTTAATTTTTACATATACATGTGTTTATTAGATTTCCACTTTTTGCCTTCACAGAATTAAAAAGGCTTAAAATTTAATAACAATAACAATATTTAAGATAAGGACTAGAAACAAAAACCTCATAAAGAATGAACAAAGATAAATACATTCAGAAAAGAAATTAGACAATTACCACATCGAAAATTAAGCAATATTAATAATAATGCAAAGAAAGTAACATTCAGTTTGTCAAATAAGAGTATGTCTATTATAGAATGCTTTGACTCTGAGGCTCAGTATGGAGTCATCAGTTAACTTGTACTTGAAATTTTCTTTTTCTATATATATATATTTTTTTTGGGGGGGGGAGACAAATTCTGGCTTAATCATAGCTCACTATAGCCTTCAATTCTGTGGGCTCAAGTGATCCTCCTGGCACAGCCTCCCCTCCCCATGGGGAGCCAGCCATGAGCCACTATGCCTGGTCTCAAGATACTATACTTGAAACATGGTTATAAGATTCTTACAGAAGTAGATTTATTGTATTTGTGATCTATGTGCAAATGACAAAATTTAAAAAAGTAGATTTAACCTATTTCCAATATCTGCTCAGTTATCTGATATCTGAAAAAACAATAGATGATTTGGAAAATGTAGGGATGGTGACTTTCCAATGAACTCATGTAGAGCATTGTTTCAGTATTGATTTCTAAGAGGAAATGCTAATCAAGTTTGATTATCTGTCTGCCTGGGTCTCTGTTATATGCATCTTTCCCTTTTTAAATCTGGATGATTTCACTGAATTTGAGTAGAGAGCTTTAATCCTTAGGTAGAAATTTGATGGTAAAGGTATTTTTTTAAACCTACTAAATCTATAAGCTGGCATGAAACTCTACTATTATTGATCACTTTTTAGTTTCTTTTTTTTTTTTATTTTGATACAAGGCCTCACTCTGGCACCTTGAGTAGAGTGCCACAGTATCATAGTTGACAACAACCTCAACCTCTTGGGCTCAAGCGATCGTCTTACCTCAGATTTTCTTTCTTTCTTTTTGTTTTTCTTTTTTTTTGAGACAGAGTCTATTTCACCCTCAGTAGAGTGCTGTGGTGTCACAGCTCACAGCAACCTCAAACTCTTGGGCTTAGGCGATTCTCTGGCCTCAGCTTCCCAAGTAGCTGGGACTACAGGCGCCCACTGCAACACCTGGCTATTTTTTTGTTGCAGTCGCCATCGTTGTTTGTTTAGCTGACCCGGGCTGGGTTTGAACCCGCAGGCGCAGCCTTTCTTTTGTTTTTTTTTCCGAGACAGTTTCACTGTGTTGCCCTCAGTAGAGCACTATGGCATCACAGCTCATGGCAACCTCAAACTCTTTTGGCATCACAGCTCATGGCAACCTCAAACTCTTGGGCTTAAGTGATTCTCTTGCCTCAGCCTCCATGACTGAGGGACTCACCCAGCTATTTTGTTGTTGTTGTTGCAGTTGTCATTGTTGTTTAGCTGGCATGGGCTGGACTTGAATCCGCCAACCTCAGTATATGAGGCTAGTGCCCTACTCCCTGAGCCACAGGTGCCACCCGCCATTGTTTTTTTATCTGGCCCAGGCTGAACCTGTGGGCGCAGCCTTTTCTTTTCTTTTTTTTTTTTTTTTTTGAGACAGAGTTTCACTGTGTTGCTCTCAGTAGAGTAGTATGATATCACAGCTCACAGCAACCTCAAACTCTTGCGAATCACTCTAAGTGATTCTCTTGCCTCGGCCTCCAAGACTGAGGGGCCCCTCACAACACCTGGCTATTTTTTTGTTGTTGTTGCAGTTGTCATTGTTGTTTAGCTGGCCTGGGCTGGACTTGAACCCACCAGCCTCAGTGTATGTGGCTGGCGCTGTAACCACTGTGCTACGGGCACCAAGTCCATTTTTTCTATTTTTAATAGAGAAGGGGTAGAGAAGGGGTCTAACTAATTGCTCGTGCTGGTCTTGAACTTCTGAGCTCAAGCAATCCACCCCTTCAGCCTCCAAGAGTGCTAGGATTACCGTGCCTGGCCCCCACTCTTTAGTTTCAATCATGACAGACAAAATTCTGTGACCCTCCGTGACCCAAGATATTGTAAAATCCTTTCCCATGGAATCTCATTCCTGTGATGAGATTTTATTATGTGGCAAAGGTGAAGGGATTTTTCATATGTAATTAAAGTTCCTAATAAGTTGACTCTAAGTTCATCAAATAGGAGAATTTCCTGGATAGACTTTAGCTAACCAGGTGAGCCCTCTGATGGAGGTTAAGTTCATCAAATAGAATTTCCTGGATAGACTTTAGCTAACCAGGTGAGCCCTCTGATGGAGGTTCTAGAGGTTAAGAGTGTCTCTTGCAGGGCTTGAAGAATCAAGCCACTGAGAGTTCTACAAATGCAAGGAAATGAATTATTCCAACAACCACATGAACTTTGAAGAGGACCCCAAGGTGTGGACAAAACCCCAGTCCTGGTTGACACATTAATTGCAGCTTTGTGAGACCATCAGCAGAGTACCATGGAAACTGTGAGATAATAAATGTATTGTTATAAGCCACAAGGTTTGTGTTGATTTGTAATGCAGCAATAGAAAACAAATACACAGTTTAACCTCTAGAAGTTGAGCTGGCATGGCAGAGTGACATGGCATGCTGGCATGTTGTTATTTTGCTACCTTGCTTTATTGCCAGTCTCTTTTGATATGCTCTACCAGCTAACAGGGACGCACAGAGAAAAACACCCTGTAATGCTACCTCTAAGCCTATGTTTGTCTGTCAAAGGGGTTATAGTATAAATATAAATTCTCACCTTGATCTCCCATCCCCTGCCCAAAATAATAAATTTTCCCCACCATAGACAATTCATTACCAAATTCTATTACTTCTATCCCCCAAATATATCCCAAGTCCAATGCTTTCTTTCCATCCCCATTCTACCCTAGCCTAAGCCACCATCACTTGCAGCTATAAACAACTGTGAAGAGGCCTTCGCTGCCTCCTCTGAGTATGTCTGCACCTCTGGGCTCCTTGCCATTCCTTATCTTGCCTCATGGCACTCATCAGTGTTATGTTTGTTTCACTGTCAGTGTCTGTGTCTCCCTGGGAGACACAGAATTTCATTAGAGTAGGGATTGTGTGTGCTTACCATAGTTGTCATAGCCACTGAAACTAAGACAGTACCTGTACCTACTAGGGACTAAATAAATCTAGATATGAAGGAACAAAGCTTAAAAGGCTCATGCTTCTATAAAATCTCTATCAAATACAGACATATTAATTTACTGGAATCATAAAAAGAATTATTGTTAGTGCAGAGGGTATTTCTCAGTTTCTGGGGCAAGAGACGCCCAGTTTGGTGCAGATGGAAGGAGCTGGAGGTAGTCGGGGAGTATTAAACCTCAGTGAGGACCTGGAGACCTGAGTGCCATGCGGGTCGTGGTCTAAGAGAAAATGTAAGAATTGTATCCACTGTCAGCTGTATTCGGGTCGAAGAAAGACACCCCATTTACCTCCTCACTCATCCATTCAACAACTGAGGCGCTCCCCCATGGTGCCAGGTCTGGTGCTGGTGTTGGAGATGCAGAGGAAGACGAGAAAGATGTGCTCTCCACGTTCACAGAACTCACAGCTCATCAGTCTCACAACTGACAGGGAAACACTAGAAAGTGAATAAATCCACAGACATGTAAAATTGTTTATTTTTGAAAAGTGCAACAAAGGAAAAGAGGGGGTACACAAGACAATAATGGGGAATGCCATTTGTAATGTCTTAGGCAGGTTCTCTAGAGGCAGGGTCTGAAGTGGGGATTCAGCAAGGGGACGCTCTCTGGAGACACTTTCAAGGGAGTAAAGGTGGCAGGACAAGGCCAGGGAGGAATCTGGGCAGAAGCCTGATGTGGCCTGACCCTATGGTCAACATATATGTATGTGTATATGTACACACCAACACACACACATACATACATATTTGAGGCAGGATCTCTCCCTGTTGCCCTGGCTAGCGTCCCACACCCTGCTAATATCTGGAGCATGAATGCAGGTCTGAGCTTACCCTACTCAGATATGAGGGGACTGAACCTTTTTGCCCCACACTAGTTCATAATTGACTTAGGTCACCTGAGAAATGAACAACCTTCCAGGCATCTTTCAGCAAGGCAGTTCCCATCAGCCGAAGGCAATTCTCCAGAGAAAGGTGCACACGTGTGCTGGTCAGCAGCAGCCACACCTGAGATGGCTCAGGGATGGACCCACTAGCTCCGGGCAGGTGGTGCAACCATCAGGAGGACCTGCCACGCAGCCTGTGTGGAGGTTTCTCTAACAGAGATTTTGAGTTCAGGTTTGAAGGGTAAGAACTAGGCCAAGAATAGTGTTCCAGGCTCAGCAAACAACATGTGCAAAAGGCCCTAAAGGTGAAGAAAAACAAAAAGATAAGCAGGACTGGGTGGTGCCTGTGGCTCAGCGAGTAGGGTGCCGACCCCATATACCTAGGGTGGCGGGTTCAAACCCGGCCCCGGCCAAACTGCAAAAAACAAAAAACAAAGAAAAAAAAAGATAAGCAGGACTGGAAAACTGTGAGGTACAGAAAAAGTGAATCAAGATTATCTTGAGGTGCCCGGGTGTGGTGGCTCACACCTGTAATCCTAGCACTCTGGGAAGCCTAGGGTGGTGGATTGCTTGAGCTCAGGAATTCCAGACCAGCCTGAGCAAGAGCAAGACCTCGTCTCTACTAAAAATAGGAAAACTATCTCAGTTTTGTGGTGGGTACCTACAGTAGCAGCTACTCTGGAAGCTGAGGCATAAGGGATACACAAAAAGAAATACCCCTTAACACTAAACTCAAAGCCCATGTTTTGCATATCAAAGCGGCATAGTATAAATATAAATCTCACCTTGATCACAAAGCTACAATCAATGTATCAACCAGGGCTTGGGTTTTATCTACAGCTTGGATTCCTCTTCAAAGTTCATGTGGTTGTTGGAAGAATTCTCATTTCCTTGCATACATAGAACTCTGAATGGCTTGGTTCTTCCAGCTGAGCAAGAGATTATCAACCTAAGAGTTGGAGGTTGCTGTGAGCTATGATGATGCCATGGCACTCCACCCAGAGTGACTGAGACTCTGTCTCAAAAAAACAAAACAAAACAACAACAAAACATAAAAAAAGAAGGGCCCATATAATTTTAGATTTTTTCCTAAGGACAATATGGAACAATTGAAGTGTTTTAAGCAGAGAAGTGACAAAATCCCCACCTAAATATGTACTTTGAGACAGAGTCTTGCTCTGTCACCTCTGCTTTAGTGCTAATTTAAAAAAAAAAGTCTTGTTATTGCACAGGCTGGTCTTGAACTTCTGGCCTCAAATGGTTTCCCAAAGTGTTAGAATTACAGGCATGAGACACAGTGCTCCACCTCCCCTAAATATTTTAATATCACTGTGGACAGGTCAGGAATGAGTTAGAAGAGAAATAGAGAAGATGCTGGGGAACCAGGTAGGAGGTTGGTTTGTGTAACAGTGTCATCTGAGTTCACCGAATGCAAAATTCAGGTCATGTTATAATAATTTATATAGTCATGTTATAATAATAACATGGTAATAGTAAGTACACTGTGTTTCTAAGTGGAAGCACTTAGAAAACTATGCTTCATTAGCTTACATTCTTGATTCTTTTTTTTTTTTGAGACAGAGTCTCACTTCGTGCCCTGGGTAGAGTGCCATGGCATCATAGCTCACAACAATCTCAAACTCTTGGGCACAAGCAATCCTCTCAAGCAGCTGGGACTGTAGGTGTGCGCTACAATGCCTGGCTAGTTTTTCTATTTTTAGTAGAGATGGATCTTGTTCTTGCTCAGGCTGGCCTCAAACTCCTGAGCTCAAACAATCTATCTGCCTTGGTCTCCCAGGGTGCTGAGATCATAGGCATTAGCCACCATCCGTGGCCACATTCTTGCTTCTTGAGAAGAACCAAGAGAAAGAAAAGGAAAAGAAAATAGTTATGGCCAGTTGTTTGTATTTCTTCATTCTCCTTATGGTAATGAGAAAATTGAGGTTTGGGAGTCACTACCCCGGGCATAAATAAGTAAAAGTCTGTACTATGAACCTAATCAAAGGTTTTCTAACTCTAAAACTCCCTTTTCTCCCATTATACATGTTTCTCTCTCTATTCTCTCTCTCATTGCTACTCTTATTTAAGAGTAAATATTTGGGCTAAATACAGACTAAATAGTTGGGCTAAATAAAGACTGAACTTCTGTGTTTGAATAAATGTCTTAGCTAGATATAAACCTGAAAGTTCTATTAGCCTTATGAACCACTGTTAGACTATGGTATTTTACTGAAAATCTATAATATGTTGAAAAGTGATCTCACCATAAATAAAGGAAATTCATAGAAGATATCATTTTGTTTTTTGTCGTGACTCTGGGTAGAGTGCTGCGGCATCACAGCTCACAGCAACCTCAAACTCTTGGGCTTAAGTGATTCTCTTGCCTCAGCCTCCCAAGTAGCTGGGACCACAGGCACCTGCCACAATGCCCGGCTATTTTGTTGTTGTTGTTGCAGATGTCATTATTGCTGTTTTAGCTGGCCAGGGCCAGGTTCAAACCTGCCAGGCTCGGTGTATGTGGCCAGCACCCACTCACTGAGCTGGGGGCACCATATCATTTTGTTTTGTTTGTGGGTTTTTTAATTTTTGTTTTAGTTGTTAATTGATAACCTAAGAGGCTTATGGACTTGACAGTGTGCTTTGTGTCTGGGACAGAGTCATCAGTGCTATTTTTTTTGATAAAAATGATAAGTTCATTTTATGCTTTCTTTTTCTTTCTTTTTTTTTTTTGGTAGAGACAGAGTCTCACTGTATCGCCCTTGGTAGAGTGCCGTGGCGTCACACTGCTCACAGCAACCCGCCACCTTCGGCATATGGGCCCGGCGCCCTACTCGCTGAGCCACAGGTGCTGCCCATGCTTTCTTTTTCTTAAAACACATTCACATACATTATCTCAGCTTCTTGCAATATATCTGTATATTAACGAAGTAGAAAAAACAAATATAAATATCTCCACTTTGTAGATAGAGAAATAGGGACTAAGTGCTTGCCCAAGTACATATAATTAGTAAAGGAGAAAACTCAAGAGAAGAAAACTAAAGTTATAACTCTAAATCCAGTGATGTATCACTGTTTACTCTCTTTTAGAGAAGGAAAAGCTCCCAGCCTGGAGCATGGGAGTTTGTTCTAAGATCAGACAGTCCAGTAACTCCAGTAACTCCTGAGTCAAGAGTCAGGTTTGTGGCCCGGCGCCTGTGGCTCAATGGGCTAAGGCACCAGCCACGTACACCTGAGCTGGCGGGTTCGAATCCAGCCCAGGCCCGCCAAACAACAATGACGGCTGCAACCAAAAAATGGCCAGGCATTGTGGCAGGCGCCTATAGTCTCAGCTACTTGGGAGGCGGAGGCATGAGACTCGCTTGAGCCCAGGAATTGGAGGTTGCTGTGAGCTGTGATGCCACAGCAATCTATCCAGGGTGATAGCTTGAGGATCTGTCTCAAAGAAAAAAAAAAAATTAGCCAGGTATGAATAGGTAGCTACCTAGGTAGTT
>CAUYON010178404.1:0-35677 GCA_963573935.1 Arctocebus calabarensis
CGGATCAAAAATGTTTTCATATAGTAAACGAGAAAATATCATGAACGGTATGTCAATCAGGTTGACAAAATATCTCAGATTGCATGTGAAGCCCCCACACTGTACCCCATGGTTGAACTAATGTACACAGCTATGATTCAAAAAAATAAAATAAAATATTATAAAAAAAAAGTTTTGGCTTGTGATTCTATTTGAACAAATGTTTTAAGCCTTTGATGTTTAAAAATCCTTACAAAGTCAAAATTCTAAATTCAGTCTTTTTGACATCAAAATAGTGTTTTAAATATTAGGACCACTGAAAGTGTAAGAGAGACAATTAGGCTTATTTAGTATGTTGAAACTACATAGGAAGTTGGCAGTGCCTGTGACTCAGTGAGTAGAGCGCTGGCCACATAAACTGAGGCTGGCGGGTTTAAACCCGGGTCTCCCCAGCTAAAACAACAACGACAGCTGCAACAAAAAAATAGCCAGGCATCCTGGTGGGTGCCTGTAGTCCCAGCTACTTGGGAGGCAGGAGAATCACTTAAGTCCAAGAGTTTGAGTTTGCTGCATAGTGTCACTATGTAAGGTTATACATATATAATCTCATGTATAGCTTGATTTGGGTGATTATTTCACATATAAGAATATCAAATCATCAAGTTTTACCCTGTAAATATATATGATATTAAAAAATAAAAGACATAACTAGAAAAGTATTAATTATCTTTTTTAAAGTATTAATTGATTATCTTTTAAAAACATAGGTGAGGTATAGGCTTAGCCTGGCAAACCCAGAGAGTGGAAAAAATTGAGAGGGTCTGGACGCCAAAGAAGACTAGGGTGTGGGTGGGGTTTGGGGTAAGGTCACACCTAGCTTCAGGTGCCAAGTGATGTCTGGCCTCTGCAGAGACCTGTGGTGACATCAGAGAAGGGCAGCACAGAGAGGTCTATAGCAGGGTCCTGGGGGTTTGGGAGGTGCCACTGATAGGAAAACTGGGAGAACTTATATTCAAAGTTCTGAGGAGGCAACCCCAGGGAAGTGATCCTGAGAATGAGCAGAGTGTGTTCTGAATCAGTCTGGCTGGTAGCAGTGAGAGGGGAAGGTCTTCAACAGGTAGTAAGTAGTGGTTAGGGGTTAGGATGGGGATGGAAGGTCAGTGCTGGGCCAGAGATGGAGAAGAAGGGAACCAGTGTGTGCTAAGTGTGTACATCACATTGCAAATACAGTAGAACCTCTGTAAATTGACTGTACAAGGCGTGAATAGCAAACTGGCCAACATAAAGAGCTGATCAACATAAGGAGCTAGGCCAATTGCACTGATACATACATGTGGTGCACATTCGGTCTGTGAAAATTAAATCAACTTCAGGAGGTGGTAAATGTAGGGAGGTAGTCAACTATGGAAGTTCTCCTGTGCCATAAGCCTGAAAATCTCTTCCCAAGGATCCCCATGCAGGCCCCAGAGTGCACCTAGAACACATTGTACATTTACTACAACTGGGCTCAGAGTTAACCAGCACCTAGGTCATCACAAGAGCCTTGAGTGAAATCTAAACTCTATTTGGACTCTAACGTCCATGCCCTTAGGCCAGTGCTCTTGAAGTTCCCTGGGCTTGCAGGCCGATTGGTTCTATGGCTGGAAGAGGAAAGAGTCTATGGAGAGGGCCTGGACCATGGGAGTTAGGCAGGCTTCTCGCCGTCACCTCAGGAGTGAGAATATAAATACACAGGCAGGTGAGTCACTGCCAAGAAGCCAGCCTAGGACCAGCCTTCCCAGCCTAGCGGTCTGTGGTGGCTCATGGGAGCCATTGCCAGTATGTTCACTCCACTGTCAGCCTGGGTAGCAGTCAGCTCCCAGCTCCTACCAGCCATCCTTCCCTATCTGCTTCCATTCCTACGGCCACTTCTGAGCCTTCAAGTCCTCCAGCTCTTACCAAGTGTTCTGATTTAGCGTCTCAGACTCCTTGGCCAGACCCACTGTTGGCTTACAAGTTAGAGTAGATTACACCCATCATCAGAGTCGGAGGCTTAAAGGTGGTCAGAGATCAGTGTGGCTCCTGGTTCAGCTCACGGCTTCCAGCTGGTCCTGAGGTTTTCTCTGTTCTGCTCTCTTCTAATGTCCATCTTTCCTTCCCTACTAGCTGCTGCATCTCTGATTACTGCAGAGGCAGCATCGGGTGCAGAACGAATAGCCACACATGAACACCATAATCAGCTTCCACTGGGACGAGATCACCCCCACGACAGATCCTGTGCTCTGTATCAGTCCTAGCCACTGTGCTTCTTGGATTGAAGTCTAGCAGGCACTGTTTTGCACTGTGCATCCTCACAGGTGACCAGAGGAGCATCAGACATGAGAGTCTTTCATAGTTAACCATAATTATATATGCACATATTCATGTATTGGCTGTTGAAAAATATCCAGCTATGTACTATGAGAGACATGCGTGGCTGGATACTTTCTGGACAGCCTTCCTGGATGTGTGTGTGTGCGTGCGTGTGTGTGTCTCTGTGTGTGTGTGTGTGTAAGGAGTGACATAGAATATATATATACACACACAAATGTATATATGATGTATGTAAAACAGCGACTGAATGTCTAGCACACCGTATGTCCTCAATAATAGTAGTTGTCACTAATTGTTTCATTAGGAAACTGTGTCACTTCCTAATAGGGATTTTCCTATGGGTAGAAGTACTTCATGGTTTTTGGAATCTGAATACAAGATCAAAGATGATTTGCAATTCCCATGATGAGGAGTTTAATTATGAACAATGGGAAGAATAATGCAACTGGATTGTTTACAGATAGCTGATGGCCTCACGCACGGAACATGGCAGCACCTCCCTAACTGGAAGCGTGGTCTGCTCCACGGAAACAGTGGAAGCAGACTGAAAGCCCTTCTGCTGTGCCCGGTCGGTGAGAACAGCTGGAACAAATGTTCTCCTCCCCACCCTGAATGATAAATCACACCTGTCAGTGAATAAAACATTCCATCTCAGCAATCAAGCAATGGATTTCTAAAGAGCCTTCCCATTTGTCAGTTTAGCTATTGATTACCTGTGAAAGGTCATTTCATCAGAGGGATAATGAATGGGAGAGCTGAGCTCCAATGTGCAAGGTGAAGTTTGTAAGTTGCCTCCAGGAACTTGATAATATTTACACTTGCCCCAAAGCATTCAGAAATTTGTATGACATTTAACCACATACCATTGGATTTCTGATTGCCTATAACAGGAGTACTGAGCAAGAAACAGAGAAATGCTGATTCAAGGGGCCCAAGCCAATTGCTGAGCAGTTCCAGGACCCTGATGCAAATGTGAGCAAGACATGGCTTTGCATGTTAAACACAGTGGCAAGCTAGCAGTTATGAGTTCACATCAAAGGTTCTCTTCAAATCCTAGACTAGCCTGATATTATTTTGTTCAAATTCTTTGTCTCTTTATTCTGTTTTTGGAAATATGATTGTGCTCATTTTATCAGCTGCCCAACTGCTCAGTAAGTAATGTGCTGGTAAATATTTAACAACTGGTTATTCGAAAAAAAAAAAAAAAGAGTTTATTCATAGTGCTGTCAATGTTCCAGTTGTTCACGTGATGTCCTGAACACAGAGTTGGGAAGAGACACTGGCACTCACCTGTGTGAGTCAGTCTAAGTTAACTCCACCACGCTGCAGTGTAAGACCTGGCACCCCCCAATGTACCCTCTTGTGGTATCGTATCTACCTGTGTCCTGGGAGCTGCCTTTACATAAAAAGTGGGTGACTTGGACTCTTTCCTTTCATGAACATCACATTGTCATATTACACTATCTGCCAACAGACCTTTGCCAATTATCTTACTTGCAACAGAAATTTAGGAAACATCAAAATTAAATGAATTACTTAAGTCAGAAAGGTTTGAACAATAAAGATAATGATGTACAAAACTTAAGTGTTCCACTCGCAAATAAAATGGTAATAGTCTTTCCCAGGCCAAAGGAAAGTAGATGATTGCACAACTACTTTTCTGCAGTAAGCACGGAGGATGCCATGTGTGCCTGCTCTGTTTTCCTGTTTGACAATGTCCAGCCATTAAGGTCATACTCGTGTCAGGATGAGCTCTTCTATGCTCACTTGCAACCAGCTTTCTCACATGTGGTCTTCTCTGGAAATAGATAGCAACCCAGGATTTAGAAAGTCTTGATTTTCATCTTTGATGATGAGTGCTCTAAGTTACCCCAATTCTGCAGTTGGCATGTTTGAAATAGAAATTGGGCACCAAAGGCAGTGAGCGGAAGGAATGGAGCACATTTGTTGCACAGGCAGGGGTGGGTCTGAACACGGACCCCCTGCTTATCAGCTATTGGACAATCACATGCCTTAGTTTTCTCATCTACAAAATGGAGATAAACTTAGTAGTTGCACATAGCAGATGATGTCTGTGGGCAAATCTGACAGATATTCCTAATTCCTGTTCTGTCTTGTTGCAATAAACCCCAATGTGCTCTAGCGTCTGAGAAAATGAAATACTTATTTTGCCAAACTGCCTCACTGAAATGATAACCCTACAACCCAGTTGGGGTCACAGCTGGAAGGCAGCTCCTGGTCTCTTCAGAGAAGGATTTTATTTTGCCTGACAAAAGGCAACAAGCTGGTAACAGCTTCCTTCTGTTTTGAATGCAAATGTGATGTCTGGTATAGCAGCCACAGCCATTGTGTGATCATGAGGTAAGAGGCCCATGAAAAAATCCAAGTGTACCACAGAGAGCCATGAAGCCACCGCCAGGGAGATTCTATCTCCAGGCTTCTTGGGATAAAGTATGAACATATCCCTAGCTTGGTCAAGCTTCTCTGTTTTTAAGTTTTCTCTCTTCTGTTGCTGAAAGCATTTCAAAAATAGAATACATAACGGAATGATGTGAAGATGATATAAAATAAATCTTTTGGATGCTTAGCACATTCCTTGGCAAATAGAAAGCTTCACAAAATCTCCATGATTACCAGTTGCTATTCAATGTGTCATCGTCATTGTTTACTTATATAGGTCTGTGCCTTCTGCTGAACCGGACTGAGTGCAGCAAGGCTGCCAGATAGACAATGACCATTCCATGCCATAACCTGTGCCTTGGGTGGGCTTTGAGGTTTAGTAAGGAGATAACTGTGTACATGCATAACAATTGGAAAGCATTTAAAGGCAATAATTAACTATATAACACTTGGTTCTGAGAAGCACTATAGGGTTTTTGAACAAAGGGAGATGCATGCAGGTTGGATGGTCCAAGGAGATTTGATGAGCGAGGCTGATGTCATAACATGATGGAGGGGTTAGAGGCAATTCAAGCACACACTAACTGGGAGGTCCTGTTGCAATGGCCATAGAGCTCTCTTGTCTGCTTTGGGGAATGCTGTTGGTTCCTGCTCAGCTTCCCTTTGCAACCCAGCCCCACAGGCCCACCCCCAGATCCTTCTGGTGTTGGCTGCTCACTGCTCACACCTGCCTTTCTCCAGAGAATCACCCTTGGCTCTCAGAAGCTGTGGGGCTGGGAGGTCGCTGTCCCTCCCCTGTGAATAGCTCACACTAATGGCTGGCTAATAGAAGTCTGGCTCCTGGCCCAACGGTACCCGATAGTCCAATCCACACTCCTGAGCTGCCTGCGGGATCAGGCTGAAGTTAGATTCCAGCTGAGACCCCATCTCTGCTCATTCCCTTTCTCCTGAGATCATTCCCTCAATAAATCGTGCAAATCCTGTCCCAGGCTCTACTTCTAGGAACACTGGTATAGTTCATGATGGATACTTAGGAAATGTTGAGTAAATGAATATTTGGGGCAATACTGGTTTCACTTGCTCAATTTATTCATTTGTTGATTCTTTCTTTCCATAACCCAAGTTGAGCTTGTCAACTCAATCTGTTGTCAGTGCACTGTGCAGGCATCTACACGGCAAAGTAAACAGACATGACCTGCGTCCTCAGCAGACATCAGCAGATAGACAGCTGTGTACTATGCTAAAGACACAAGTCTTTGCTGACTACTGGTGAATTGCTACCAATGTTAACTCGAATGGGTCACTTAACTTCTCTGAGCCTCTTTGTATTTCTCTGAAATATAAGAATAAACCAAATCACAGAGTGATTGATAGAATTAAATGAGATAAAAGGACAAAATTTGCTCAGTTCATAGTTGGAATCCAAAGGGTGTTAGATATCAGTATTATTTTAAGTTGCTAGGACTGTTATGTCTTCAACCTTGGGACACAAAGGGGAGGAATAACCTACACACAGGAAAGGGACAATAGTTAGCAAAGGTACTTTTATATTTATTTCTGGTCCCATGTTCTAAATCTCCCTGAAGCTTACACCTGTCCTAGTGTCCTGGGACTTATGGAAATTTCACCTGAATGTCTCTCTTTCTCTTCCCATTGCTTTGTTAACCAAATTGCTAAATTTACCAGCACATGGAGAGCTTTATGTTAAGAAGAAGAAAGATAGAAGAGAGATGGAGGAGGGTGAGAAAGTGGAGGAGGAGGAGAACAGAAAAATAAGGGAAAAAATATTGTCATCTAACATTGAGTTTATGTCCAACAATTTATCAAAACTTTCCTGGCAGGAATGACCTTTCAGAATAGCCTCTGGATCATTCTTCTCCAGTGGGAAATGGCAATTCAGGGAGCCCAGTAGCAGCTGCAGTGCATAATAAAATGAGAAACTATTCTAAATTGCTTATTTTCTATAAAAGTGCATATTGGCGCACCCACACTATGTGAAATATGCATTTCACCTTCATCTTCAGGTCCAGATATCCTGGAAGGACTCTGACAAGGAGAATACATGACCTGGATCTGTAGTACGGGGTTTAGGAGATTGGTTACTTGGCTATAATGAACACTATTATTTTTCTAATAATTGCCAAAAATAATCATGTTTAATGCAAAATGAAATTATCTTCAACAAAAAGTATTATGAAATAATATTTTAATTTTTATTAATTTGCTGTTTAGGAAATGCTTCAGGATTTGTTTTATAGCAAATAGTTACCAAGCACCTCTTTCCTGCCAGCCCTCTTCCTAGAGCAGGCTACAGGCTAAGTTGATGGCATGGTTTCTGTCCTCCAGGAGCCCACAGTCACGAAAAGAGTTAAGGAACTGAGGTTGTAACCACAACACAACGTAAGAACAGCAATGTAAGTGTGTTATTAATATGACACCACACACGAAGGCCTAACGTAACTGAGAAACTGGGCAGCATCAAGAAACTGCTGAGAATGACATTCGCATTCACTGACACTTGGGGGAGGGCCACACATCAGCAGAGTCGCGTCCTGAGTGGGGTTCCTTGTGCAGTTTCCTGCCCGAGGTCCCTCAGTAGTGCCTGTGGCTCTTGTGGGAGCCTCTCCACTCCAGGGAAATCTCTCCTTTCTTCTGGCTCTACCAGGTGCGTGTTTCTGTTGGGGCATTTCTGTGCATGTACCTGTTCAGTTGCTGGTATTTCCTTAAAAGATCCCTGGTGCCTAGCACAGTGTCTGACCCAGAACAGAGGCTGTCTTACTCTATTAGTGTTGCTTTAACAGAACACGTGATCCTAGTGAATTTATAAAGAAAAGAAGTTTATTTGGCTCATGATTCCAGTGGCCAAATAATAATAATCTTGGAAATAATCTTGGAAAGCCCAAGATTAGGCAGCTGTATCCACTGAGGGCCTTGTGCTGCTTCCACTGCTGGTGTAAGTGGAAAGGGAGGCACGTGTGCAAAGGGATCACACGGTGTGAAGGGAGGGGAGTCTGGGAGCCAAGCTCACCTTTTTCTTTTAGTCAAAGTCACTCTGTCTCCCCAGCTAGAGCACAGTGGAGTCATAACTCACTGTGACCTAAAATTCTCGGTCTCAAGTGATTCTCCTGCCTCAGCCTCTTTAGTGTCTGGGAATACAGGTGCAGGCTACCATGCCTGGCTGATTTTTCTCCTTTGATAGATGGATCTCTCATTTCTCAAAGATGCTTTCATAACAACCAGCTTTCTGAATGCCAACACAATCCTGTAAGAGAAAGAACTCAGTGGTTCCATCAGTGGGGTGTTAGTCTATTGCCCCATGAGGGAAGGATGCACGCCCATGACTCAGATACCTCTTCATAGGTCCCACCTCCCAACACTGCTTCATTGGGAATTACATTTCAGCAGTTCTGGCTGGGAAAACCCATATGCAAACATAGCAGAGGCTCAGCAAACCTTTGTCGAATATGATTGTACTGAAACTTCATTCCTTTGAGTGATGCCATCCTGGGGGGTCCAGTTTCCTTACAGAACTCGGGGGTTTAAGCACCATATTCATAAGTCTAAATGAGCTAGAACTTATTTTCAAGGTGGTAAACTTCTTTCATACTGGCAAGGAGACTTTAAACCAAGTTCTGCGGTCATTAATGAGAAACAAATCAGCCCCTTACTAAATGTATAGATTAGGAGCAAGTCTTTTTGCCTTTCTGAATCTAAATGGCCTCACCAATGAAGTGGGAAGGGTATACTCATCCTCTTGAGGAAGGTTGTATGATGACATGTACCATGAAATGATGTATGGGGACAGCAGGTGGCCCATGCTCAAGCACTAACTCAAATTGCTTCTCGGTTGCTGTTGTGTAACTTGCAGGTCAGTGTGTAAAAGGGGCTTTAGAATCCCTTGTGAACCCTACAGTTGATTGAGAACCAGCAAAGGAAAGCCTTGGGGAAAATGATTTCAACAAAAGAAAGAGCTAACATCCAGAGCTGGGCAGAATGAGGCAAGTCACGTGCTCTGCTCACCTGGTTAGCAGAAGACACTCAAGGGTGGGAGGCTGTTTGGGTTGGGCCACCCACCTCATAGTCCCTGAAATTCCACCTGGATTTTTCATGATTATGTATGTCCTCTTTCCTTAGCAGAGGTCAGACCAGTGGGCAGCATTTTCTTTGGTGCCAAATATCTATCCCAGAGGCCAGTGTCCTGGGATCACTGGGGAGCGGACTTCATTTTTTGTGAGGTATGGTATTACTTGTAGCAATTATGAAGCATGTTTGGGATCTGCCACGGAATCTGACAAAACATGGACATCCAGTTGGAGAGTTCCTGAATGCTAATTTGTAAACCTGTCAGATTTGTCACAGTGGTGAGAAATGGTGTTAAAATTGCTTTCAACATCTTAATTAGAGGTAGCCTCCCAGAGAAATGCAATATCTCCAGTTCACTTTGCTTTTTTTATTTTTCGATTTGTTTTTCAAGGAAAAGATGATTAAAATTTAAATTGTGAGGCTCATCAGAAAACAATATGCAATTTGGAAATGCTGATGTAAATATGCTTGGGTTTAAGGGATGAAAGGTTTAAACAATAGTGCCCAGAGATGACGCTGCAGTGGGAGCAGAGAAGTTTAAGTTAGCTTTATTGAAAGGGGAGATGACCCAACTGGGCAGAGCAAAGATGGTGTCTGCATGCTGTCCAGCCGCCTGCCAAACCCTATCCACTCCTCTAGTGAAGGGTAGAGTCATGTGAAGGTCATGCCAGATGAGGTCATAGGATTGGACCAGGTACTAGAATTCCTTTACATACTTAAAGGGCTCTTTGGAGAAAGGACCTAATCTTTTCTCAATCTGTGAAACATCTCCTAGGGAAACAAGATATGAACCTGGGTCATTCCTTTGGCACCGGCCACTTCCTACAGTAAAAAAGGTTCTGCTGGTGGAGGGAATGGGCCATGGTGGGAGCATAAAGGGATTGGTGGCGTGGGAGAAAGAAGAAGGTCTTAGAGTTCTGGGGGCAGGTTAGGGGGTGGAGGAATGGTAGAAGCCCAGCGGTCAGCAGGATTGAATGACTCTATGGAGGAAGGAAGATAGGGTAGGAGTTTGGGGGAAGATAAAAAGGGAGGGATTTAAGCAGCAAGTATCTGGTGGATTGAGCACCATTTGCACAGACAGGGGCACGAACACAGGGAAACAAAGCCTGAAAATGGGGAGTTTGCTCCACTTGCCATTTCTTTGGAGCAAATTGTTTAAGTCTTTTAAAATATTGAGGTCAACAATCCCATTCTCAGTCCTCTCAAACCCATCATCCAATTTATATGGAAGCCAACTTGTGTTGCAGTCAAATATGAGGTATTTTGGCCAAATATCCTTTTTGAGGGCTAATTTCTTATATTGCCAAAGACAACACTGCAGGGGTATTTTTGCTGATGGGATAGAGGGACCAGCTTCTATGTCTCAAATGTCCTTCCCCTACTGGGTGAAAAAGAAGATGTACCTTGTTTTTCGAGAACCAGGAGCACAAACGAAGAAAGGCTGAGAAAGGTCAAGTGTCCCTATTTTTTTCTCAGAGAACTTAAGGTCCCCAGGACCTTAAAAGCCTAAAAGAGGGTCCAGCACTGGGTTGAAATGAAAAATGAAAAACAAAGTGATTTGAGACCCAGACCCCAGAAGCGAGCACGGGCACTAGGACAAAACCCTCTAATTGGGCACAAATAGAGGGATGAGGAAGCAAGGGGGCTGTGAGAACGCAGGAGCAAGCCAGAGAACAAGGCAAGGGGGGTTCTGTTTGAAGCTTTAGAGACCTTACACACATCTGAAGGGCAGTTAGAGCAAAATCCTCCTGTACTCTCCAACAGGTGGTCAGTGGAGTTGGATCTGGGCACAACCAGAGTGATGAAGGAGGCCAGCAGCTAGTCCTGGGTCTTCAGAGCCATTCGAACATTGTAAACAATGGTGCCCAGAGATGATGCCATACAGGAGGTGCTCAGGCCAGGCTTATTGAAAGGGGCGATGACTCACCTGGGCAGTACAAAGGTGGCATCTTCACTCGGGGGCAGTTAGAAATTCCTTTTATATGCAGCTGTAGGGGTAGGGGGTAGGAAAATTCCACAACTTGCCTAGAAAGTTAGGGTCTTTCCATGTCAACTTCTCAGTGGGGTAAGGCTAGCCAGATCCTTTGTGTCTTTGTCTTAGAAGGAGAGTGGGAGGGAAGGTTTGTGTGTGGCTGCCTTAGGCCCCCCCAAATGGGAAAATTCAATTGCTCCAAAGGGGTCAGTTTCTGTGTCCTATGTCCTGTGTCCTATGCTTGCAACTGCATTTTTGAGCCTAGGACTGGGAGGCCCCAGGGAGAAACTGCAGGAGCCTCTGATACAGCAGAGCAGCAAGTGACTTAAAAAAAAGTCACTGAGGAAAAAAATAAGAAAAAAGTCACTGAGATGGGCAAAAATAGCAGCACTATGGTGGTTACTATTGACTGGGCACTAACTATGCACCAAGGTCTCAATGCCAGCAGACTGCATTACTTCTCCACTAATTAGCATAACAAACTCATGAGTCACTATCATCACATCCAGGAAACAGATGCTAAGGGAAGTAATGTGAATTGCCATGGAGGCCCTGAACCCTCTTCATGTCTTAGGGAAACCTGACTGTAACCTGCACCAGAGGCAGGCACTAACCCTAGCCTTCAACCAAGAGTCCCTAACCTTCACTATACCCCAGCCTCACCTGAGCCCCCAAATTACCTTACACCAGGACCCAACACTAGTACTCACCCAAGTGCCCTGAACCTACTTCATCCCCCAGGCCCCCTTGTTACTAATTACCATGGAAGAGGAGCCTAACAATAGCCCTCACGAAAGCCCTGAATCGTCTGCATCCGCCAGGGCAGCCTGACCCAACTACACCCCAAGCCAAGCAATAACCCTGGCCTTTAAGCAAAGGCCCTGAACCCTTATCATCCCGCAGGCCCATCTGACCCTAAACATTGCTCAAAGCCAGACCCTAAACCTAGCCCTCACACTAGGTCCCCAAGCCATCTTCAACCCACAGGCTGACAGATGCTAATTATGAAAGGAAGCCGCCCTCTAAACCTAGACCTCACCCAGGATATCAAACCCTTTTCATACTCTAGGCCTGCCTGACTCTAATTGTCACCAATGCCAGGCTCTAACCCTAGCACTCACCCAGGGGCACCAAACTCTCTTCATCCCCCAGGTCCACATGACCCCAATTATCACCCAAAGCCAGGCACTAACTCTAGACCTCACCCAAGGAATCCCAACCCTCTTCATCTCCTAGGGTGGCCTGACCCTAATTATTACCTGAAACTTAGCCTAAACCAAATACCTCACTTAAGAGCCCTGAACCCTCTTCACCCCCAGACCAGCGCCTGACTCTAATCATCACCGGAAGCCAGTTTCTGACCCTAGTCCTGAACCCTGTACATTTCACAGATCCAACTCTAACCATCATGCAAAGCCAGGCCTTGATCCTAGCTCTCACCAAAGGAACCAAGCCTTCTTCTTTTCTTTGGCGTGTCTGTCCCTAATTATCACCCCAAACCAAGCCCTAAGCCAGGCCTTCATCTGAGGGCCCCAAACAGTCTGCAACTCCCAGGCCTGACTGACCCAAACCACTACCCAAAACCTTGCCCTAACCTCAGCCCTCACCCAAGTTCCTTGAATACTCTTCTACTCCCAGAACTGCCTGACACTAAACATCACCTGAATCCAGGCCCTAACACTAACCCTCACCCTTTCCTTGAATACTCTTCAACCCCCAGAATTGCCTGACACTAAACATCACCTGACTCCAGGCCCTAACACTAACCCTCACCCAAGTTCCTTGAATACTCTTCAACCCCCGGGATTGCCTGACATTGATTATCCCCTTAATCACCCAGATAGCAGATCTTTGCCATTCTGAGATCTGCACTTGTAATTTCTTCATCTTACCCTTGGAGTGAAGGTTTGGTACCTCTTCTCCAGGAAAGCAATGATGGTCACTGTGCCTCCTACCTCCATCAGGAAGTAGGCAGTCTGGAGCCCACTTACCTCCACTGACTGATCTCTTTCTGGGCCTGGAGATCTTCATCTACTCTGGGCAGTGATGTGCAGTGTGCACCCCTCACGGATCCCAGGGGGTCCTGGGGTCCATAGACACTGTCCTCCCTGCTGCCCTTCCCTGCAACTGAGGTCTATTTCCCATCAAAAATAAGCTAATAACCTTCCTGGATACCCCTATGTGATTTATGGGTACATTTTGGAACTTTTATTTCTCACTCAACTTAGACGTGCATTTTAAATTGTTTTGCTTATTTGACATATCTCATGGAATTTTTTCTTTGCAGAGCTTATTGAGAAGGAAATAGACTCAGTTTCCATAACACTGCAGGACCTCTCCCAAAGGTTGGCACGTTGCGCCATAATACATATTTGATGACAGGAGACAGGGGAAGCCGGAGACTTGGCTTTGTCTAAGTTTCTGTCTAGCAGCTGCTCTTTCTCTGCAGACTAATCCCAGTACTGGGGAAAAACACATGGAGGAAGCAAAACATTAAAATTGCTGAGGAAAAAAAGACTCTCCTGCAGCATCTCTGTGGAGCCAAGGTTAGTTCTTACATCTGAAATTAATTTATCCCGAGGAATGATGTCAGGCGCACTGATGCTTCATTCACCATGAGACCCTCCCTCTCCCAGTAGCTCTGACCTCTGGCTGCACAGGAGACTGTGGGAAAGAAATTCTCATAGTCCTGGCAAGAGTGCAGGCATTTTACAAAGCAAGCAATCCCCTCCCCAAGCTCCTGAAGTTCTTCAAGGGTAGAGTTTCCAGAAGCTCTATATATACCCATAATCCTGAGCCACACCAGAGAAGAGCTCTGGGCAGTATGTGGGGCTCACTTCCCCATTCCAGCTATCGTGATAAGGCTAATAAACCTTTTGCAGCTATGTGGGAGCTTAGCTGACACCTGGTCAGTCTCTATTCTGCTTTTACCCCTGTAACAGTTCTCGCTTGTCCCTGGACTGGCCTTCTTTCCTTTCTTTTGGACCCTCACCCCAGTTCTTTGCCAGAACCTCTCAGGGACACCATGGAGCCTGCACCTAGAGAGTCTGTTTAATGGGGCTGAAGCTTGGCACACAGGGGTGGGGATTTAAAGTCCCCCTATGGTATGCAGTTATAAGTGTATGATAATTTTTCTTTCAAATTTTTTATTGACTATAAGAAGTAATGAGTTAATTGTGTTTGATCTGGATTTTGACAGTTATTAAGTAAATTTAGTGAATTTTGAGACAGAATCTCACTCTGTTGCCCAGGTTAGCTTGCTATGGCATCAGCCTAGCTCACAGCAACTTCAGACTCCTGGGTTCAAGTGACCCTCCTGCCTTAGCCTCCCAGATAGCTGAGACTACAGTTGCCCACCACAATGCTTGGCTAGTTTTTTTTTTTTTCCTTGAAGGCAGGGTGGCAGGGAAGAAGAAACTTATCGGGTGTCCAAGATGAGCAAACACCCCTGGAAGGAAGAGCCTGATCATAGAAGGTGATCAGATACTGAGGATGGGGCTTCCTTTGCTAAAACTAGGTTTGATCAGGATATACGCTGATGAACCCAAGGAGAAGGTTCAGGAACCCGACTAAAGTTTGGCCAAACAAAAAATCTTGTGTCAGTAGCCAGAACAATTTAGGGATGATTAGAAGAGAAAATATTCACAAAAAATGTATTCAAAATGGAACTAAGAGTAAATCTTGAGACACCATCAGCAAAAAGATATAAAATCATGCAGAAAACAGGTGGAGCATGACAGATGGTGGCCATATACATTTTTGCTTAAACAAAATTTTTGAGAGTGAGCAAAAGCATTACAAAGAAATAAATTTTGATAACTTAGCCACTGATTACAAGTGTTTTATTGCATTGTTCAAGCCACAAAATAGTTCTATTCAAAAACAATTATAAAAATAAGTTTGTGGGTACTCCTCTGTATGTGACCTCTTTCTCTTAACATTGAATCTGTGACATTGATCCAGGTAGTTGCATATACTTATGTGTGTTTGTTCTTATGGTTGTATAATACAGGAGTATATCACAATTTACTTTTTTCATTTATTTTACTTTATCTGGATATTTGGGTTGTCTCCTGTTTTTGTCTTTGGTGGGTAATGCTGCAATTTAACATCTTAAATGTGTTTCGGGTTGGAGCTACACCTAAGGAGCAGGATTGCTGGGTGTTAAGAGCGTGTGCATGAACTTGGGTAGACACTGCCACATGGTGTTCCAAAATGACTGTGTCAGTTTTCATTTTCAGCAACACAGTGTGAGGGGCCCAGTCTCTACTTTCACTTTAGCTACTCTGGTGGATATATGTGTTACATCATTGTTTCGGTTAGCAATTGTTGTACAATAAGCCATACAAAAACTTAGAGGCTGGCTCAGAGTCCATAGCTCAGCGAGTAGGGCGCCAGCCACAAACACCAAAGCTGGCGGGTTTGAGCCCGACCTGGATCTGCTAAACAACAATGACAACTGCAACCAAAAACAGCTAGGCAATGTGGCAGGTGCCTGTAGTCCAAGCCACTTGGGAGACTGAGGCATGAAAATCGCTTAAGCCCAGGAGTTTGAGGTTGCTGTGAGCTGTGACTCCATGGCACTCTACCAAGGGCGACAGAGTGAGCCTCTGTCTCAGAAAAAAAAAAGCAAACAAACAAACAAACAAACAAAAACACCCAGAGGCTTAAAATAACAGCCATTGACCATGCTAGACAATTGCATGTCCAGCAATCTGCCTGCTTTGGGTTTGGCTGAGCAGTGTCTTTACTAATCTTTCTGGGCTCACTCATGCTATCTGAGTAGTTCAGCAAGGCCACTCCAGCAGACCTGAAATCTGGTGTTGGTTGCTGGCTCTCTCTCCCTGCCCATATGCCCTCTTAGACTCCTGCAGGCTTGCGTGGGCTTCTTGCATAGTGACAGCAGCATTTCAAGGAGGCAGATAACGTCACCTCCACATTCTACTAGCCAAAGCAAGTTCCAAGGCCACTTCAGATTCTAGGGTAGATCTTGTGTGTAAATATGTTGTACTCGTAGAAATAAATGTTACCTCTTTGTGAAAGGAGATGAAAATTCTCATTGCAAAGGGACATGCCTACAGAGACATAAGAAATTAATGATGCCATTTTTGCAAACCTTCTAACCACAATTACTGTGATATTAATTTGCATTCCTGATCCTTAATAAATTTTGGCACTTTCTCACAAGTTTTAGGCACTTGTATATGAAGGGCTTCTTCAAGTCTTTTGCTCATTGAAGGTATATATTATACATTTTGGGAAATTATCCTTTGTTAGATGTATTAATCGTATATAATTTCTGCTCTATGTGGAGGTCTTTTCATTCTCTTAACAGTGTCCTCTCATCAATGGGCAAATTCTCAGTTTTAATATTCTTATATTTATTAATGTCAAAAAAATAGCCCTTTTGTTCCCTACTTAAGAAATCTTTTCCTACCAGACTCATGGAGATATATTTTGTTTTATTCTTAAAGTGTCATTGTTTTGCTTTTAGTATTTATATAAACAATCCACCTAACGTGTAAACAGAGAGGTAGGTGCCAAAATTCTTTTTTTCCTATGTAGTATCCAATTGATTCAGTGTAATGTATTGAAAATAACTTCTATATACTGGAGGGCCACATCTGTCATATATATGTGACTATATATGTATTTGTCTGTTCCTGAATCCTGTTAAGTCTGTTTTATATATTTGTCTATTCTTGCACCACTATTGCAAAGTCTTACCTATTATATTTTAAATTGTAAGTATGACATTTGATATTATAAGCTTTTCAGAATAATCTTTCTTCTCTTTATTCTGCCTCAGTTATTCTTGGCACTTAGTGTTTTCTTAAGTGTGTTAGCATCAATGAGTCAGTTTCCTGAAAACAACCAGCTGAGATTTTTGACTGAAATTATACTGAGTAGAAAAATTCAGGAAAGAATAACATTTTTGCGATATTGGATCCTCCAGTCAATTAACATAGTATATCTCTCCATTTATATTTGTTCTTTAATTTATACTAACAATATTGTATGGTCTGTAGTATAGAGGAATATGTTTCATGACATTTATTCTTACTTAATTTTGTATTGAATTTTTTAATTGAGATCATTGCAGATTCACATACAGATGCAAAACTAATAGAGTCTGTGTACAATTTGCCAAGTTTCCCTCAAAGGTAATATTTTGTAAAACTATAGTATAATGTCACAACCAGAATACAATTTACTGGCCTTATTAATACTTTTGCAGTTTTACTTGTAGTCATTTGTAGGGGTGTGTGTATTTGGTTTTATATAATTTTATCATAATTCTAGGTTTTTGTGTACACCACCACAGTCAAGATACCAAAGCACTCCTTCTCCACTTATAACCAACCCACCATTTCAAGCCCATCCTTCTCTAATACTAGATTCTGGCAGTAATTTATCTGTTCTTCATTTTAAAAGGGATATCATCTCAAAAGTTTAAATAAATGGAATAACATAGTATGTAACATTTTTTGTTAGCTTTTTTTTTTTACTCAGAAAAAGTCCATAGAAATGAATACACTCATTGCATGCATCAGTAGCCCATTCCTTTTTGTTACTGACTAGTATTTAATGGTATGTATATGACACAATTTGTTTAGCCATTCACATATATGAACGCAGCTTGATAGTTTGCAGTTGTTGTCTATAATGAATAAAATTAGACATTCACATAAACATTTACATATTTGTGTGTGTGTGAGAATAAGTTTTCATTTCATTCTATTTAATTCCCAAGAATATAATATCTGGGTTTTTAGGTAATTGCCTACTTAATTACATAAGTAATCGATTATTATTTCACCTTGGCCATGCTATGCTACATTCTTAGTAGGGATGTCCAAGTAATCCAGCTTCTCCTCACTCTCACTAGTATTTGGTGTGGTCACTTTTTTTTTTAAATTTTAGCCACAATGATATGTTTGTAGTGGTATCTCATTGTGGTTTTAATTTACATTTTTCTTAATGGCTGAACACTATTTGATGACCAAATTTCTCATCTCTACACCCTCTTCAGTGAATTTCTCTTCATGTCTTTAGCTCATTTTCTATTTTTTAACCTATTAAATTTTTATAATTCTTTATATATTCTAGATAGTAGTGCTTTGTCAGATATATGGTTTATAACTATTTTTACCTAGGCTATAATTTTTCTCATTATCCTCTTTACATAGACTTTTGAAGAACAAAAGCTTTTTCATTTTTCTAAATATTATTGTTATCTGATTTATCAATTTGTTCTTTGGTCCTTTCTAAAAATTGCAGTATTTTATGTAGACTATTTAATCCATTTATATTTAATATAAACACCTATACATAGCTATTTGGTTTTGAATTTATCATCTGTTTTCTATATTGCTTACATCTCTTATGTTTTCCTTTTATTCTTATCTATTTACCTACTTCTAGATTAATTAGATATTTTTACTATTTTTCTGTTTTTATATTAACCTTGTTATTTATGTATTTTTTCACTTTCCTTTCACAATTTACCTTAGATAGTTTAATTTTGACTTGTTGCAGCCCAACAAAAATTATTCTTTTTCTTTCATCCTAATTCTAAAAACTCAAAACTCTTAATTTACTTTCATTAGCCCCTATTTTTGTGCTATTTTTCCCATGAATTTTTTTCTACATGCTTTATAAACTCTTTGCCACATTACTATTATTGTTGATGAAGTCTATATTCCATCAACATTTTACATCAATATTTTGTTTTATATATATATATATATATCTTCCTCTCTCACTTTTTTTCCCCCTGCAAAGGTCATATCCTTGTGCCTAAAAAAAATAGAAATTAAAAAATTAAACTTTATTTAGGTTTGCTCTTCTTATTTAGGTCTGTTGGCAAGAAATTACTTTCATATCATTTAACTGGTAGAAAAGTTCTCATTACAAAGCTGACTCATTTTTAGCTATCACTTTTAGCATGTGTGCAAGAAACACTGGAATTAAAAATTAGATTATTTTGGAAAATGAGTCAATCAATCTAAATGGAAATTGTGCTATATTGAGTGAAATGCAAATGTTCCTTCTGCAGCTACTTTTTAAAATACATGATCTTTGGGCACACTGTTCCTAAAATAATCACTAACTTTTGAAATAGATATGGATGTGTCTTCTGCAGATTTGTGTCTTCTGGTTTTTAGGTTGTCATTAATAACACTGTGACCCTAATAATTGCTATGTTGGCATTTTGTGCATGTTTACTGACATTCTTGAGTAATTAATTTCTGTACTTATTTTGGCATCAAACATTTAATGTTTTAAGCTCATTGTCGCTGAAAGTACTTATTTAAAATCATTTGAAAGCATTACCAAACAATATAATTAATAAGTACGTTTGCATGATGCAAAAATCGTTAAGTGACTTCTAACTACTATCTATATTCTCAATGGTGAGGCACTTTAGTATCTGTTTTTTTTTTTTTTTTTTTTTATATTTCAGATGCATTCAACGACAGATCCTACTGACCGGCAACCAGAGAGATCAATGCACTTTCCAGACTGCTGAACACCATGACTGTACCAGCTGGAGTCTCTCACTAACAGACCAGCTGGGGCAGCAACTTTGCATTCTTCTTCAACCACTACAGAGGCTGCAAGATGTTAACTATTCTTAGTTACAACTCATTTTATGAGCACGTCTTCTGCATGCTATTTGCTTTCACCAAAATTGCAGGTATTAATTATGACTTAGATAGGGTGAGAATCAAGGGTTCAGGTTGTTGCTGTTGTTTTTACTTTAAATTGGGAGACTATGCTTAACACATAAACTTTTTACTATACTATTAGATGAAACAATGGAAGGACAGGCAGGGTGAAGTTCAGGTCTACTAAACACAATCTGATTTCTTTTAATGCAACTACTACTAATAATGGTTATTGAAAGATAAAATCTGTCAAAATATAAACTCTAACTAGATGAAATCCCAAGACAAACACTGTAAAGATTTGTGGCCACCAAGGACTCAAAATCAGAATCAACAGAATGGAGGCAATACATGGAGAAAGTGTTTAGGTATGTGTAAGGATACCATTCTTATGGTAATCAGAAAATCAGGATTACCATGGGATGCCAAGAGGAAGGAACTCAAAGTCTCCATCAACACCCAAATATTTGGCATGCAGTTTGCTGCATGTAACTATTGAGTTTTAGGTTCAGTCTTCACAGCAAACATTCTTATCTAGTTACTTTTGTAGCTACCTAAGTATCTTTGATGCCTAGAAGGGTCAAAGTCTGGTGAGAAGCACTGTCTGTGATGTGTTAAAATTTCAGGGTCTGTCACATTATTACATTAACATGGTGAGTAGAGTTGAAAAGTTGGGTTCTTCAAGTGAAAAGAGTCTTCAAATGGCAGGTGGAAAAAATCAAAATGTCCTTAAGCACAGTGAGCCCTGAAAGATTGTGAACAAAAAGTGAAATTAGGAGAGTAAAATTGGAAGATTAGTAATCTGACAGATAGGGGATGGAGACACAATGGAGGAAAGCCTGACAGCACAACAACCGTCCTTACTTGTTGTGTTTAAATTTTACCACTGAATAGAAGTTTCAAGGCAGAATTAAAATATGCAATCTGGGCTCACCTAGTATAAACCAATTGGGCTTCAGAAGTTCTCTGTGTTTAAAATTCTACTATTGGGTCATCATCCCTTTTAGTGGTGAATGCTTTGCCATGTTATTACCTTGACAAGCAGTAGGTTTTCCTGAGAGGTTGAAATCCATACTGAACTACAGGCAGTGTCTGCAGTATTGGGTGGACTTCCTTCAGGTCTTCTCCCTGAGTAAATTCTTTAACTTAGAGAAAAAAAGTTTCACTGTTTGAGATTGAAGGTAAATTCTGAATCTTAGAAAATAGGAGAAAGGAGTATTATTTTTTGAATACTAATTTTGTAGCAGCTTTAACATCTTATTTAATTCCTCAATATTACAAGTAGATATAATAATACCTCTCAACTAAATATTCAGCTTAGATAAGGTGATAAAACTGGTAGTTGGTAGTGGAGTGAAGATTCTAAGCCAAAGGGGGTTAACTATGGATATCTTAGGCTTTCCATCCATTGACCTCTCTCTGGTGGACAAAAACGGAGGAAAATCAATGAAAGAAAATCACAAAGACACTATGTTGATCATAAATAGAAAATACATCACAAGACTTTTTCTTTCATTTAGGTATCACCTCGATTAATTAATTAAATGCTATATGTATAGCAAGCTGATTTAAATCCAGGAGAAATTAGAGCAAGAATAAAGAAATATGACATTCAGGGGTGAGATGGTACTAGTGTCACTGTGTACATTGCTATGATCAATCATTGTGCAATCCTGATAGTTGTCATTAGGTTCTGAGGAAATCATTAAGTTTCCTCTTTCAAGGTAAATTGTAGAACTCAGTATTTGCTTCATCAAATGTAAAGGAGGTTGCTTGATGCTTATCATGATGGGAATGAAGATGAGATCCCATGGGTGGGGAACATGAGTGGAGACCACTGAGCTTTACCAATGCAGCCCAGGCAATGCAAAAGCTCTTCACCTCCCCAGCCCCATCCTGCCACCCCACCCAGGACATCAAATGTTCTCTGGCTCCATCTGTACAAATAGCCCTGGAAGACCTGACTTTACTACTCATCTTATCTCTACCCTTAGAAACTTATAGTCAGGTATATTCAATGCCCCTTAAGAATACTAGAGTACCTGGGGTCATCTCTTCTATTCCTTGCTCTTGTCTGCCTCCAGTAGAAGGCTCACGGCACTTACAATCCTTGGATCCAACCTCAGCATCTCAAAGGTGGAGAAAAGTATCCAGTTTCATCACCAAGCAGGTGCCTACAAAAGAACAGTGCTGAAGATACACAAAGTCTGAAGACAGTCTGGAGTCTGGCACCCTGGAGCACACCAGGGAAGAGGATTAGTTGGTAGGGCTAGAGGCTCTGTGACTATTAGGGCTCTGAAGGATGAGGTGTTGTTCCACCTCCATGCCTGGGGAAGGCAGCGACTCCATAATGGGAGGATCTGTCCTCCACAGTGCAGTGAGTGCACCATTTTAATTGAAGCTGAGCCTTCCCTCACTATTCATTCATTGTGCTCTTCCATCAGTGACTAAATAAATATCCTTTAATCTCTTCACATCTGTGGGTCAATATAGTTACCTTTTAATTGTGAAGAAAACATAACAAAATCACAATGAGAAATCACTGCACACCTACCAGAATGACTGTAATTAAAATACCAAATGTTGGCTTAGATGCAGAGAATTCATTTGCTGCTGGTTAGAATGCAAATTGATATAGTCACTTTGGAAAGCTGGCTCTCTCCCCAAGAGCTCAGCACATGCATTCCAGATGGCACAGAAATCCACACCAGGTGTATACTCAACAAAAGTGAGGAAGCCCTAAAGACATGTTTAAACATGTTTTCAAAAGCATTATTTAAAACATCCCCCAAAGTGGAAGTTACCTTGATAGTATAGATAAATAAACCATGGTATTTTTTATTCAAGGAATACTATTCACCAATGAAAATCAATAAAATAAAAATTATACTCTAAAATATAGGTGAATTTTACCTACAACATTTCCTGAAAGCAGCCAGACACAAAGGAGTAAATATTGAATTATTCAATTTATAAAAATCTTAAGAATAGGAAGACTAATATGTGGTATTTAAGGTAGTGTTCACATCTGGGAGATTGGAGGGGGCACCGTGGGAGGCATGAAAGGAAAAAGCTTGTGGAATGTGGTGATTTTAATTTTCTGGATTTGTTATATGTGGTCTGTTCCCTCTGGGAAAACCCGCTGAGCACCTATAACTTGTACGGTTTTATTGAGTGCTGCATTTGAATTTTTTAAGTTTATAAAAAGAAAGAAAATGAAAAATAGAAAATAGAATGCATATAAAGTATTTTATTATTCATGTGATATGCAGTGTTGGATGTGTGATCTTAAACATCTCCGAAGGAAAGTCTCCTAAGACAGATTTGAAGGTTTTTTATCCCCTAGACTCAAAGACATACACAATTTTTATCCCCTGGGTCCTCAGACCTCTCTAAAGATTTTAAAATAGCCTTTATCTGGATTTTTTCTCCCCCAAAATGCCTTCTAGGTGGTTTCCAACTATTGGAACACAAAAACTTACGTAGGACCTGTCTTGAGTTTTGGTGATAATGGTGGGAGAGGATTCTGATTACATCCACTTATTTAATTATTGACTGCCTTCAATATGTTCTCTTCACTTTTAGTTTTTGAATAGATTGTGCTCATGCACACTTGGTTTCTTTTTTTGTTGTTGTTGTTTGTTTGGTTTGGTTTGGATTGGCACTTTGGATCTCTGAATTAGACTATGTCACTAATTTTGGATGCTTTTGGTGTGATTTCTTCAACTATTTCTTCCAAGTCATTTTCTTTCTTCAATTTCTGAGATTCTTAATGTCCATTTGACATTGTTAATTCTTAATGACAATTTGTCATTCTTAATGACTGTTTGACATTGTTTCACATCTCTTAGATTTCTTATTCTATTTTTTTTTTTGGCCACTTTTTTCTGTCTGTTTTAATTTGAGTAATTTCCACTGGCCTATCATCAAATTCCTGGATATTTGATTCGGCTGTGTCAGGTCTACTGACATACTCGTGGAAGGTATTCTTTGTAGAAATCATCTGCATCTCCATTTGATTCTCATAGTTTCCATCTCTTGCTGAAATTGCCCATCTGCTCTTGCATGCATCCTCCCTTTTCCGTTAAAGCATTTAATGTTTCACCCAGAGCTATTTCATATTTCCTGTCCTGCAGTCCCAGAATCTGCATCACCCTGAGTAGGGTTCTAATCGTTGTGTTTGTTCTGGCCTCTTTATATGCCTCATCAATTTTTTTTTTTTTTTGAAGTCTGGAACTGTCATATAGGGTAGTAGATATTAAGGAAAACATTATTTATACACAGGGCTGAGTACAATATCATTTCTGCTAGGCCTTTAGTACGTGACATGTATTAATTTTGTTTAAACCACCTGGCTATTTAAACCAAACAATTGGGTTGTTGTTGCTGAGCTTACTTGCAGTAGGCTAACGGTCCAACCCTTGGTGATTCCTTCTATGTGTCTCTCTTGGTTTGGGGTCATCCCGGCAGCCTATGTCAACTCTCTTAGTTATTGTTTGGACCTGGTGCTTATTAGTATGGTGGTGAAGTGTGGAAAAGGAATGAGCATGTTTCTGAGGTTTCTCTTATCCTTGAGCCTGAGACGGGTTTGGGAGCCCCAAGGTAGGGCCTTCACAAATGATCCTTCCCTTGCAGATGTTATTCTGGACCCTTTTCCAGAGGTATACCCTGGGACTCGGATCTTATATCTGAGTAACAGAAAGGAAGAGGGGAAAGGTAGAGAAGCAAAAAGAAGACCCCCTCCCAGTTTCACAGAAAGCCCATTCAATGATATCCTTACATCTTACGGGTGTGTGGGAAATGTTGTCTTTTAGCTGAGCACATGAACACTCTAAATAAATCAGGGATTTGTCACTAAATGGATCAGCCAGTGTTCAATCAGCCAGAGATACATATATAGTCTGTATATCACTCTGTGTCATATAGAATAAAGAATCATTCACAGGATTAAACCATTTGCAATTGCAGGAGAAGGTTAAGAAGTCTATGTAAGGCTGTACCTTCATGCCTAGTACTGGTTCTAAGCTTGAAGTCTCCCTGACCACCAGTCAGGAAGGAAAGCTGCAGTGGTAAAGTGGATTATAAGGCCCGGTTAGAAGCTATGCGCCTCTGAAGACACCTGCAGCCCACGTCCGTGCTTTACTATCTCCAACCTTCCTGGTGTGGGTGACCTGCAGGAAAAGTTAGTGCCCTTTGCCAAGGAGTGATGCATGTACTTTATCCAGGTCTCGGAGCAGTTGAAAGAGGCCATCTGTTAGAACTGCAGGAGCCATGAGCCAGCAAGGTGAGCCAGCAAGGCGGAGATAACTAACACAGCAACACCTGGTGCCCAGCTTGGAACTTCAGTGCATAAGCCATGCCTGCTGCTTCACCTCTGCCTTCCAAATCTTACACACATTCTTTCCTTTTCTGGCCAACCCTTACCTAAAACCATACAGGAGAGAATTTAGGAAAAATTTAGCTAAACCGATATAGTTAAAAACTATCACCTCAAAGTAGAGGGGATAACGGCCTTTGTACAGGCAAAGAGCCACGTCTCCCACAACACGTAGGAGGTGACCTCTAAGGAAGGAGAGCAGTGAGTCGGGACCCAGTTGTCAAGGAGGGTGTACTTTCCAAGTGCACAGGAAACTTCTCAAACTGAAATAGCACGTGTGACAAAGAGCAGGAAAAAACACATGCAGGTTCCTCCAGTGCTCTATTCTTGTTGAAGTGCAGGATTGGAATGGGCTTGGAGTGGCCAGGAAAGAAAGCTGAGCTCCGCAGGACATTCTCACTTCCTTTTTATTTACCCAAGGTCACAGTATAGTGGAAAACATCATAACTCCGGACATCCCTGTGTTCTTCAGGAACTGGACCCCTTGCCAAACATGGGAGGCTGCATTATCAAGATGTGCTCAGCTATAAGTAACACAAATCCAAATGATAGTAGATTAATCAGAAAAAGTTCCATTTGTCACATATTACAAAGTATGTGGGAGAGCAGAGCCGGTGTGATGGCTGAGCAGTGCTGTATCATCTGCGAGCCTAAGACTGGGATCCCTGGAAACAGACCCCGAGATTACAGGTTGCCTCAAGAAGATTCACCAGGGAGGGTGTTCAGGAGACACATATGTCACCAGCATGAGGAGGACCTATCTAACAAAGGGACGCACTCAACAGCAAAGCAGCAGCTACTGAGGCCTCAGCCAAATGCAGGAAAGTCTGGAGCTAGGCTGCCCCTCAGAGTTACATCAGCCCATCATTGCCTGGGCCAGGGCAATCCCTCGGACCAGGACAACTCCCAGCAAGCAACACAGTTGTGTCCTCAGCTGTCAGTGGATGGGGACAAGGTTGTGGATGTGGATGGGAACAGGGGTTGTGGATGAACAAAATGCAGCAATCTACACCGTTTATTCATCCACTTCACAGATATTGTTTGGGTTCTATTAGATGTCAACCTCTGTGCTTCCCTTGCAGGGGCCTCAGAACCAACCAAGACAACCAGATTCATCCCTGGTGCTCTGTTGATTCTTTCTAAGCCCACCTTTGCACAGCTAGACAGCTATTTGTTCCTTTTAGAGTTGCGGTGAAACTTGATTTTGACTGAATGTCTTATGTCCTTTAACTACAAACAAAATGTGATACAGGGAACAAGCAGAGTAGGTGTGGTCCCTAAAGTCCTGGCCTCCCAGTCCCACTGTCAGGACCCAGAGCCCAGGTACAACAGGTGCCCAGTGATGGACTTTCATCGTTATAGGGCACTTTAACTGAAGCCAACTACCAGACCCGTGAGAATAACTGAGGGGTGTGTATCTCTCAACATAAAATAAAAAAGAGTTTACAGCACCCTTTTCTCAAATCCCATCAGAACTGCTTTACCAATTTCATTATTTATGTGCTTTTTAACTCAAAATCATTTGTTTATAAATGACTTTTTGTGGATTCAAAATCATATAATGATCTACATGTCTGATTATAAAATACATGTTTATGAATAAATACATCAACAACAAACAACATATTCTGTATAAACTATAAGTACCCTCATTTATGACTGTGGTACTTCTAAATTCAATTCCTCCACGCTGAGCTTTTAGCAAATGTAGGAAACTGAACACCAAATGCCATCTCCCGCCAAGCCAAGAGGTGGCCCCCACCAGAGACTGTGAAAAATGGGCAGTTCCCCTCACACCTCTGACATCCCACAGATGCACACCCACAGTGCAATGAGGCCTCAGATGTGCTCTCAGAAACAAGTGGAGAAAATGGAACAGACCAGCAGTCTGAGTTTGCCAAATTGTGAGCTACTTGCCTTAAAAGAGACACTCAAGCCTCATTCAGAATTTCCTTAACTCTTATTATTTGGAGGGTTTTATTTGTTTGTTTGCCTCACTCTGTTGCGCTGGATAGAGTGCCATGGCCTCGTAGCTCACAGCAACCTCAAACTCTAGGGCTCAAGCAATCCTCTTGCCTCAGCCTCCCTCTTCACTAGCTGGGACTACTGTGCCTGCCATGATACCCAGTTAGTTTTTAATAGAGACGGAGACTTGCTCTCACTAAGGCTGGTGTCTCTGAAATTCCTGAGCTCAAGCTATCCATCTGTCTTGCCTCCCAGAGTGCTAGGATTACAGGTGTGAGCCCCCACACCAGCACTTTAAAACTAGCCTTGCAGCTAATTGTGGGGCTCTCTGGCTCTCCTAACTCACTCACTTCCCTCAGGAGGATATGGGGGAGGGAAAAGCTCTCCCATACCCTCTGGAGAAATGTTTCCTCCTGAAGAATTTAAGCCAGTGCCCAAGCATCTGCTCTGACTTCCTGGCTGACTAGGCCTCTGCACACCTGCAGGGGGGAGCCACAGAAAGGCTCTGTCCCTGCAAACACCGATGAGATTTCTGGTCCCACACCCTATGCGTTGGCATGACAACCTGCCTTCTTTACACATCTTCAGGGCTTAGTGTAGGCTGCCACCCACTCTCACTGTAGCAGTCTCCCTCTGGGTGTCCCTACATGAGAGCCCTTGCAAGAGGAGATATGTCAGAACAGGCCACGGGCACCCACTGCATCAGGTAAAGGACAGGCCGTGGGGTTTTTCATGGGCTACTCCAGCCATCCTGCTGCAAGCTCCTGCCCTATAGTTCTGAAGATGAGCCTATGCCCGTTTCCCTAATCTTAGGCAGCTGTGGAGGACGGAGCTGGAGCATCAAGAGTGCTCCCTCTTAGCCTGGGAGGACACATCCAGCTCAACCCCGCCCCAAAGCCCCTCCCTGCATTCCACCCTTCATCCCTCACCACTCAGCCCCATGCTACTCCCCTCCCTGAATGCTGTCTCTACTTTCCTCTTATCCCCAAGCTCAGCATGGCCCCTTCCTGCCAAACTGCTTCTCCTCACCCACCACTGGAATACCTGGGCTGTGACGGGCAGTGCTGCCCCTCAATACTGCCACAGCTCCTATAGCTGCCTCCTGCTCAGACCTGAGTAAACCTGAGCTGAGTCCCATGGGACCTCCGGGAAAGCTCCCCCCTTCCTAGAACACTTTCCAGGCCTCCCCAGTTTTAAAGCCTGTGCTGAAGGTTGGGGTCCCAGGGAAGCCAGCTCTGACATCAAGGTATTTTACTAATAGTGTTCCTGTGCCAGTGCCTGCAAAGGGAAAAGGGAAGCTGAGCTAGGACCAGTGCTGACCCACGGCATGGCCTTTGGGGCCGCCTCCTGCCTGGTGAGTCCAGGGCAGAGCTGACAGCTGACAGCATGGTCTGACTGCCATCACTCTCCCCTTTGCAGAAGCAGCTTGCACCCCAACCATCTGGCCTGTGTCTCTTCAGTGTTTTCCTTTGGAGTTTGCTTCTAATTCCAACCTGGAACTAAAGCCCCACTGAGTTCTAGCAAATAATGTCTTTCCCCTTGGAGACTCACAACCTGTTTCCCCTCCCCCCATCCTGTGCTTCCCAGCTCATATCTTGAAAGCTTTCGTACACTCTCCTCTGTGGAGATAGTTTTCCTGAAGCACCCAGTAGTGGAGTCTCTCTTCCCTCTGTGCGAATGCCAGGCCAGGGGGCCAGAAAAAACCACTGGCCATCCCCTTCCTCACTGACAGCAGAAAAGACTACCTTTGTACCATCCCAAACAGAAAGGTTAAGGCCTTGTTGCTGGGATTTTATAGAGGGAAAAAATGATCATAGATCCTGGAAACACTGCTTTCTAAATGTTGTCACTGAGGTGGGTTTCCAGAGCATACAGGGTGCAGGACCAGCCTTCTTGGTCTTGCTCAGAGATGCAGGGACAAGTGGCCATGTAGAGGGAGCACAAAGAGAGAAGAGAGGAGACTCAGTGAAGGGAGCACCTCTCACTCATGCAGAGGGCTGCCCAGAGTCCAGCCTTCTGCCCAGGCAGGGTTCCTGGGCAAGCTGGTCCCAAAAGTGCTAAGCTTGTGCAGACTTGTGGGACAGGAAATGCAACTGGGGTGGTCACAGTGCTGCAGTACTGTCCTCACAGCTGCATGAGTGAGCGTGAGTGCACCTGAGTAAGGTGTGAGTGTGTGTGTACCCACCCCAAGAGTCTGTGAGCAAAGATGTGACCTTGTTGGACAAGCATGCCATTGCAAATTAGTATTTCTGACATGATATTGCCTTGAGAATAATGAGGACATTTTCCTAACCTCGGGGTGTGATTTGAGATTGGGCACACGGCCACGTGCCATCACCATGCACCAACAGAGCTCTTTGCTAAACAAGTCAGCTGTGTTACAGTTTTTGTTTTGTTTTGCTTTGCTTCAAAAACTAAGCAAAGCAAAACAGTGAGCTATAGACATAGGATGAGAATTCCTCAGCACAGTCAGCTTTGACTAGAAATTCCCCTGAGTTAACGACATATCTTGGCTCCTTCTTGTGGTATCTTTTTCTCCACCTTTTGGACTCTATTTTACAATGCCAGCTGCTCAAGTTAATGGAGAATCTTGTGGGCATTAATGAATAATTAATCTCCACTTCCTGATTTGAGGTCAAGAGATTGTTCTGTGAGCACTGTGGGCATCCTCGGCTGCATCTTCTGTCCTGTAAGTGTTTCTAGGCCTGGCACACTTGGTACCAATAGACCTTCTCAAATCTCCCTTAGCTGTGAAACATATGAGGTGGACATGAAGTTTGCAAACTTATCCTAGAAAAAGTGCTACAAACCTCATTGCTGAACATCAGTATGGTCACCTTCAACATACTCCCCTTGGGAAGTTATACACCAATGCCAGCCCCTGCCTGCCCTTCAAAACAATTATGCAATTTCTTTTTCTGGCCATCAAATCTGTCTTACAAGGTCTGAAATGAAGTTCATGAACTCATCCTAGAAAAAGTGCTACATACCTCATTACTGAATCTCACTATGGTCACCTTCGAAGTATGCCCCGAGTCATCTGGTAACCACAGTGACATTCAGCAATGAAGTATGCGAACTTCATTTCAGACTGTGTACATTTCAATGGAGAGTCTCCACTACAAAACAAGGTACAACCTGGACAGATCACTAGTCTATTCAGAACTTGATTCATGGTATCATGCAAGCTCATCTTTCACTGCCACGAAGAAATAGGAGCCTGCATTTCTCACATGCAGCTGCCTGCATCTGCCTGCCCAGAGTCCTATGACGGTGTGAGTGGTAGGCAGACACGTGCTTTCAAGCTGTTAGGAGATAGTGTATCTGCACTCTTCCTCCTCACCTTTCTGCTTGGCTCACACCATCCCAACCCTCGGAATCACTGGGAGAGTAGACTCCTCCAGGGCAGGAGAGAATTCTCCCTCTACTCATCTACTCACTGAGCATTAGTAGAAGGGCCGTGTGGTCTTTACCAGACACTGAACTGCATTGCAACACCACAGCAACTCTTCCCACTGGTTTTCACATTGTGGATTAGAATATATTCCTGTTCCCCACCATCCCTTCCCCGCTAGGTGTCTGCACAGCACCTCGTTCCATTCCTTTCCTTTTGTTCCATTCTATTTCACTCCATGATTTCACATTCAGGTAATATCACCTTGCTGTGGGAAGTGCAGAGCAGCCAGCCTATGCTCTGCCCTAAATCAATTTTATCCAAATAACAACTGACATACAATAAAATTGGCATATTTAATTTTATAATTTGATAGATCTCAATGTATACCCTTGCCTAACCCACATCCTGATCAAAACATAGGACTTTTTATAACCCCAGAAAATCCTTGCCTTTGACAAGCAATTCTTCCCAACTCAATTAACCACAGATCAGAACTCTTTCATCATAGCTTAGTTTTGGGTCTTTCAGAGCAACAGGTAAATGTATGCTCCATGTCCAATATAATGTATTCTTTCAATGAACATAATGCTTTTTGAGATGTATCCATGTTGCTGCACATCTCAGTAGTTCATTAGTTTTTGTTTTGAGTATTACATTATTGTATGAACATATACTCACATATATTCACCTGATAATAAGCCAGTAAAAGATGGAATATATGGCTATGTTTTTCTTTGTAATGCAGAAAGATTAAATGCATCAAATGTTTAAACAATGATCTAACAGTTTATTTCTAATTACTAAACACATAATTCAAAGTTCAAATGAAGAATAAACATTCTCACATAATGTCTTGGAAAGAAAATGAGATTTCAAGTGAAAAAAGTTTTAGTTTCATTTCTGCAATTATCTGGAGAACTGGGAAACTGACTTTTATAATGTCGGTCTTCTCCCTTATAGAAGAAGATATCAGCTTCTGGGAAGGCAGAGTATAAAAACTTTTTCTTATTCCTCCTGCTAAGAATAACTAAAATCCCTAGACATTACATATAAAACAAACATAAAAAGACTCTGAAAAGTGAAGGAATAAAGCAGAGTAGCAGGAGACTTTGGGACCCAAGTAGCCACACAGTAATGAGTTGGTTTCCTTTTGCATTATAAACCCGGACTTAAAGCTGAAGACGCCAACAACCAAGAAAGACCAACAGGTGCAGACAAAAAAAGCTCAAATACCTTGCCTTCTCCACACAAACACCAGGAAAGCAGTCAAGCTAACAAGATAGAACCTTGTCCAATGAGCACTGTACTCAAGTCAAACATGAAAGGAAAGTTCAGACTAGCACAAGCCCAGTTGGTACCCTTATGTTCCCATAGCCAGTCTGTGATGAGGCAGCCAATATCCCTGCCTGGTGCCACGCTAGCATCAGGCAAGGCCAAGCAGGGGGCCAGGATTTCATGGTCAGTGGGCATTATTTACCATTCCTCTCTCCTTCCATGGTATCAGCAGGGCCATTGGGAGAGATTGGGCTTCCACTCCCACCCAGAAGCAAGGATCATTGCTTACCTACCTCATTGGGGTAGTGCCCAAGGAGGCCTAGTAGAGAGTTATGGTGCCAGTGTGGTGCCAGTGTATGGCAGGTGGGAAGATGTGGCACTCCCACCCCTCCCTGCCAAGGAGACACAAGTGGAGGCCAACAGGTATCCCATCATCACCAACAGCAACAATGAGCCTTCCTACCTCAGGGTCTGTGGAGGCCATGTGGGGCACTGAATTCCTAAGCCCACCTGGCAGTAATGAGGTGGGAGTCTTCTTTTTATCCATAAGAACAATGTCAGAGGAAGGCAGATAAAATGAATGAATGAAATAAGATCCAGAAGACTTATAAATTATACCCACAATGTTTAGATCACTCATAATACCAGGATCCAGGAAGATTTCAAACTGATTGAAAAGAGACAGTTGATAGAGACCAACACTAAGAGAACAGAAGTGTTAGAAATATAGGAGAAACATGACAAAGATTTTAATACAAATATAATAAAAATTCTTCAAAGGGAAATGATAAACATTTAGGAAATTAATTAAATCATTAAAAATCCTCAGCAAAGAAAAAGAAAGATTTATCAAAAAAAAAGATATAAAGAAAAACTATATAATTATTGTATAACTGAAAGACACTTCAGCCATAATAAAAAAAAAGTCAGTGGATAAAGATCAACAGTAAAATAGAGAAAACAGGAGAAAGAGTTCATAAACTAGAATACAGAACAGTAGAAATTACACAATCTGAGTAACAGAGAGAAAATACACTTAAAAAAAAAACTAAGAGAGTGGCACCCATAGCTCAGTGGGTAGGGCACTGGCCACATACACCAAGGCTAGCAAGTTCGAACCTGGCCCAAGTCTGCTAAAACGACAATGACAACTACAACCAAAAAATAGCTGGGCATGTGGCAGGTGCCTGTATTCCTAGCTATTGGGAGGCTGAGGCAAGAGAATCACTTAAACCCAAGAGTTTGAGGTTGCTGTGAGCTGTGATGCTACAGCACTCTACCCAGCATGATAGCTTAAGACTCTATAGAAAGAAAGAAAGGAAAGAAAGAAAGAAAGAAAGAAAGAAAGAAAGAAAGAAAGAAAGAAAGAAAGAAAGAAAGAAAGAAAGAAAGAAAGAAAGAAAAAGTTCTAAGAGTCCAAAGAATTTGTGGGACTATAAAAAAATCCAATTATGTCATAAGAATTACAGAAGAAGATGAGAAAGAGGGTGAGGCTGAAAATATGCATGAAAATATACTAGATGAAAACCTCCAAATGTGGGAAAAAGACAAACCTACAGGTATGCGAGGCTAACTGATCTCAAACAGATTTAAATCAAAGAAATACACACAAAGATAAATCATACCTAAAGTTCTAAAAACTAAAACCAAGAACAAAAATAATTAAATCAGCAAGAAAAAACCGACCGCTGATCCATAGGGGGAAATCAGTATTACTATGAATACAGGAGCAAAAGTCCTTAACAAAATACAGAATTCATCAACAAATAAAAAACTCAGTAAGTCTGGATGCCAGCCTAATACAATATTTGAAAATCATTTAATATAACCTACCATATTAGCATGTTAAAAGATAAAAAAATTATCTTATCAATTGATGCAGAAAAGAATTTGACAAAGCATTTGTACCCTCATATCAACATGAAATTTTTTTTTAAAAAATCACCTATTGTGATCTTAGAACATAGTTTGAATGCTTTCTATTCTTCTAAATTGGTTTGTGTGTGGTGTAGAGAACAGAGGAAGGTGGGTATTTCATGTGAGCTTGAGAAGTATTTTCTCTTGTTTTCTGCATAGAATATTTTATAAATAGCAGTTCTATAATATTGGCTAATGATGTTATTTGGGCTCCACCTTTTGGTATTACATAGATGAAAAAAATTCAAAAGAGGAAAAAGAATCTTTTCAACAAATGTAGCTAGGGCAATGGAATATCATAGACAGAGATAAATGAACCTCTACCTAAACCTTACAGTTTGCATACAAATTAATTAAAACATATAATAGACTGAAATATAAAATTTTAAACTATAAAAAATTAGATCAAAGCATAGAAGAAATTCTTAAGACTATGACTAAGGAAAGAAGTGGTTCACTTGATTCCAAAAGTATAATCCATTAAAAAAAAAAAGAAGATAAATTAGACCTCATCAAAGTTAAACATTTTGCCTTTTGGAAGTCTCTGCTAAGAAAAAGATGAACTACAGACTGAGATAAAATATTGGTAAAACACATATCTGACAAAAAGATTAACATCTATAATATAAAACTACCAGATTTAACTTTAAAGAAATAAATGATCTAATTAGAAAAATAGGAAAAAAGATTAAATGAAATATTTTAGAGAGTATACAGATGGCAAATAAGCATAAGAAAATGTATTTACTATCATTAGTCATCCTGAACATACAAATTAAAACCACAATGAGATATCAATATCACTGAGCTATCAGAGTTTCTAAAGTAAAAAATGATGACAATGCCAAATATTGACTCATTACTCACATATTGTTGGAATAAAATGATGCAGTTACTTGAAAAACACTTGGCAATTTCTTACATGACTTAACAGACAACTACAATAGGATGCATTAAATGGACTCACTAGCATTTTTCCTACAGAAATGAAGTGTATGCTTACGTAACAACCTGTAAAGAAGCTTCTAGCAACTTCATTTTCTGACTCCCAAATGGAAACAACCCAGATATCATTCATGAGATGTGTGGTTAAACAAACTGTGGTACATTTATGCATGATATACTATTCAGCAACAGAAAGGAATAGATTATGCAAACATTCAAAACTCTGTGTGAGTCTTTGAAGAATCATGCTGAGTGCAAGAAGCCAATCACAAAGGGCTGCATACTACATGATTCTGTCCTGTGTGTAAATCATACATACTATCTAATTCAATTCATAACCTTGAACTGGAAAATTTGTAGAAATAGAAAACACATTGACGAATAATGTGGAAATGGGGATAGGGGAATGTGGACATTGTAATTAAGGGACCTTTGTAGGGATCTCATATTCTTTATCTTGCCTGTGGCATTGTCAATCTCTGATTGTTATATTTCTGTAGATTTGAAAAGTGATATGAAGAAATTGGGTAAAGGAAATACAAGATCTCTCTGTTATTTCTTATAATTGTTTATGAATATAATTATTCGCAAATTAAAAGTTTAACAAAAAAATAAAGAGGCATTCTGCACCTGCCTTCTCATTCATACAGTTCTATGGTCTAGAAAATCATACATAGACAAAAATATACCTTTTTATTTAAACGTTTATTTTTTAATTGATAAATAATCATTGTATTTTTTTACAGGGTACAATGTGATTTTTTTATTAAATCATAAACACATAGATCATGTATACCTTAATGCATTTATGGAGTACAATGTGTTGATTTCATATAGAATTAGAAATGCTTACATCACACTGGTTAATATATACCTCATCTCGTTTACTTAATTATTGTGTTAAGATCCTTGTACTCTATACTTAATAGATCTGACATGTACCCTTGCAATATGTACCATAGGTGTGATCTCACCATTCACCCTCCCTCAATCTGACCCTCCCTCCTATCCTCTCTCCTTCATCCTGACCCATAGTTGTGATCTATTCTTCACATGAATGTGTGAGTGATTGTAAATTAGTTTCATAATAGCACTGAGTACATCAAATATTTTTTCTTCCATTCTTGAGATACTTTGCTAAGTAGGATATCTTCCAGCTTCATCCATGTAAATGTAAAAGAGTTAAAGTCTCCATCTTTTTCTAAGGCTGCAAAATATTCCATGGTATACATATACCATAATTTATTAATCCATTCATGGGTCAATGGGCACTTGGGCTTCTTCCATGACTTGGCAATTATGAATTGAGCTGCAATAAACAATCTGGTGCAAATATCTTTGTT
>CAUYON010178405.1:0-25481 GCA_963573935.1 Arctocebus calabarensis
GTAGTCCCAGCTACTCGGGAGGCTGAGGCAAGAGAATCGCTTAAGCCCAAGAGCTGGAGGTTGCTGTGAGCAGTGTGACGCCACAGCACTCTACCCAGGGCGATAAAGTGAGACTCTGTCTCTACAAAAAAAAAAAAAGAAATGTGCCTTTGGGAATAGTTTATTTTTTTCTCTTGAAATTCCGTGCAAGTATTAATTATATTATAGAAGGTATTTTGGAGACAATAGCATAAAAGGGGCAGAAATTATATATAAAACATTAGTGATTTCTTTATGCCTTTGAGATCAAACCGCAGGTACTATTTATCTATTTCATTGCTCTTATCAGTTTTTCCATTATTTTCTTACTTCTCAAATCTTTTATTTTTATGTATGTTTCTTCCCCTATTGAAAATTATTTTGGTTCCCTGTTGTTTTGCATTAAGCAAAATCAACAAATGAGATTTTTAGCATAATGGTATGTGGCCCAGAATTCATTTCATGAAGCCAGAGTTTATCACGACTTACTAAACCATTCCTCATCATCATAAAGAGTCTTCTCAGTTACGTGACTAAGGCATAAATTGATTGGCCCATGTCCTTTCACATCAATTTTCCTGAAATACAGTAAAACCTCTTTAAGTTGACCACCCAAGGGACTGTAACAAACTAGTCAGCATATGGAGGTGGTCACCTTCGGGAACTACGTGTATTACTGAAACGTACATGTGGTGCATGCCCCATCTGTGAAAATTAGGTCAGTTTAAGGAGGTTGTCAATGTAGGGAGGAGGTCAGCTATGGAGGTTCTACTGTATGTGCTTTGGTTCAGTTTAATTTGTGCCGATAATATCTGGGTCAGTCATCCTTATTCACACACAGATCATAGCAGGGTAACCACTGTATCTTAAAATTACAAATCTCTTTCAGTGTTTCTTTGTAACTGGTGAAACTGTCGTACCTTTTTTTCTGGATTTTGTATTAGATCATATTTAAGGTGTTTCAAAAGACTGTTTTTGCATCACCTCCGAATAAAATCTTTAAAACATTCCTTCCCCCAGTTAACAGTTAAAAGACACTGTATTCAGCTAACTCCGTTGTATCTTCTCTAATCCAGGGTTTCCACTGAATGTCTTGTGTCTTCTGCCCCAGCTGATTCAGCATTTTGAAAATCCCAATCAGTTCTGTAAGGATGTAGCCGAAAGGATTGCTCAGGTATGAGTTACAGTTCTAAACTTCAGGCAGATATGTATAAGCCGTCAGGAAGGCATGATGTCAGATAGAAATTATCAGGCCCAGAGAAGGCAGTGCTTTTCTCAAAAACTGGAGATAATAAGTGATATCACCAGTAATGTGCATCTATGGGAGGCTAATGGAAATTGTCCTATTTGCTTTCATTATCGAGAAAACAGGTGGAAATTATTTGCGAAGATTATATTAGGCAAGCTAAGCACTTCTGTAGCTACCAAAAAGGGCATCACTCTAATTTCTAGACTGCCAGAACTTACAGTGAAATTGCTAACATTTATTTCTTCTTTGGGTTATGTTAGTTATCTTTAATTTTTTTTTTTAGCGAGAAAAGGAAGGTTTATTAACTAACTATACACAATTTAGAGGACTACCAGCTGCTGCTTGTAAATCTGAAATGTTGGATGCCTGGGTCCTCGCTTCTTGGAGTGTTCTTCTTGGAGTGGTCAGAAAATGAATAGACACCCCAAAGTAAGGCATACATGAGACAAAGTTTATTGAGAAGGAGAAAGATAGGTTTCCGGGGTGAGAGCAAGGGGCCCCCGTTGTCACAGCAAAGAAAAGGCGCAGAGGCTCCTAACTGATTTTCTTATATTAAAAGGTTTGTTTGGAAGAGAAGAACCCCAAACTTTCAAATCTTGCACATGTTATGACTCTTTATAAAACGCACAGCTACACGAGGGACTGTGCCACGTGGGTCAATGTGGTTTGCCGATACCTTCATGAAGCATATGCTGACATTACCTTGAATATGGTCACCTACCTGGCAGAGGTAAGCTTTTAAATCAAGGATAAAATATATCGTAGCTTTCATGGGTAAAATACTTACATAGAACTGGTAATACACTGTGACAGGTATTTACAGTCACAGTGTATTATCAGTGTGATATATAATATATAACAGGCACTCAGTAAATGGTAAGTGCCTGTTATATATTATTATAGATGCTAATAGGAATCATTTTAAATCCTCACAACCCAGTAATGTAGATAATAATATCTACATATTTCACATATAATACATATACATATAATAAAGGATCTGAGGCTCAGCCAGGTTAAGTAATTTGTCATAATTTTAGGACAGCAGAGCCAACTTTTTAACCTAAACATAGCCTACCCCAAAGTTTAAAGCCCCTTCTGTTTACTCCATTAATACCTATCAGCTCATGGCAGAGAGGGGACAATTTTATCGTGATTACTCTGGGTAATCCCTGTGCTTGAGGTGTTCAAACTACTGAACAAAGAACGCCTACATTCTGATATAAATTTCTTGTGTTTGCTTTTTTGTTTATTTATTTTATTAAATCATAGCTGTGTATATTAATGCAATCATGAGGTACCATGTGCTGTTTTTATATACAATTTGAAATATTTTGATCAAACTGGTTAACATAGCCTTCATGGCATTTTCTTAGTTATTGTGTTCAGACATTTATAGTCTGCATTTAGTAGGTTTCACCTGTATCCTTCTAAGATGCACCGTAGGTGTGGTCCCACCAATTACCCTCCCTCCTCCCATCCTTCCCCCTCCCCTCCTCTCCCTTGCCCCTTTCCCCATATTCTTATGCTGTAATTGGGTTATAGCTTTCATATGAAAGCTATGATTTAATTTCAAGGTAGGGCTGAGTACATTGGATACTTTTTTGTTTATTTTTAAAACTGGAGTGGTATTTCTGTCACCACACAATGTGTTTCTAGCACATTCGTAAGAACCCCCACCCTGATTTCTGAGTTCCTTGGTGCTAGAACTCTGTAGCATGCTGGGAAGAGATGAAATATATTCCATTAGCATCTCCAGTCCCCAAGTTTAATGCACAAGGTCACGAAGTCTATGAAGCAAATAATTGGTAGCAGCTAAAACAGCTACCTTGTTTTAGCATTTTCATATGGCTCTTCCTTCCAGGAAATGCATGCCTGTTGCTAAGACCTGTGAGAAGACATGAGGACAGTTCGTCCTAGTTTTCCTTTTAGGTAATGTCACCAACCTAGGTGTTGGATAGGTTAAAAAAATCAGCCATTTTCTCAAAGGGTCCACAAGTTTGAAACTATCTACCTGGCAGAGGGTAGACGCCCCATCCATGAACATTTATAATTTTGATCCTGCAAGCTTTTGACTTAAAGTCCCAACCAGCAATATGTGGGTTTAATTGACAACCCAGGATTCATTTGTTCTTTCTATACCCACATCATTGACATTTTAAAGGACCTCCTATAAGTGCCACCTTGAGACTTTTAATACCTGTCCCTGCAAGATTTACTAAGCAAACAAATACAATCTTCAGCGCAAGAGAATTACTGGGACAGCCAATCCAAATGGTTGCTTTTTTATCAAATAATATCAAATGCCTCTACCTTTCCTGAAGTAGAACTATCCATTCGGATTGCACGGATACACGGACATGCTGTGTGGTTCTACTCTTTTGAGCTATTAGTCTTCACAAAGACTTTCCCAAGTGAGAGTACTATAAAATAACGCATAAATATTACTGTTTTCTCATATCCCCACAAAATTCTATCATTACATGTATTCATCTTTAATGCTTTTTATTCATACTTTCAAGTTATTTTCATCATGTATTTCTTTTCTAATGAAGATATACATTTTACCACACCTTAGATTTATATAACTCTTTCATGTATTAGCCCTTCAGTTAATTCCTTTGACCACTTTTGATGTGGAATTTTAAGGTTTAGGATCATTTCTATCATTTATTTAGAACAGTGAACTTATTATGATATCTGTCATTTATATTGTCTCATTAGTTTGCTTTTCTTTTGATTTTTTTTCCGGACTACAAAGGCAGTGCATGTTCCTAAGAGAAAGTGTAGAAGGTACAGAAAAGTTTTTGTTGTTTTTGTTGTTTTTGCAGTTTGGGGCCAGGTCTGATTTAAACCCACCACCTCTGGTGTATGAGGCTGGCGCCCTACTCTGTTGAGCCACAGGCGCCACCCGGTACAGAAAAGTTTTTAAAAAGAAAAGAAAAATTACCCCAAATTATAGAAAGAAACACTATTAACACTTTTGTCTTTCTTTTCAAGTGTGTTTCTCTATAACACACCCATCACATCAATATTGGCATCTTCTATTATCAACACATAGAAATTGTGTAGCCTTTGTTTCCTACTTAATATCATCGATATCCTCTATTATCTTTAAAAAAGCCACTGCATTAACTGCATGATATTTCATCATATAATTTACTTTTAACTTAATATGCATTTCCCTGGTGTTCAGTATTTAAACTGATTACAGAGCTTTCTTGATCTGGGTATGATTTTGTTTTTTACTGTTATGAATAATGCCATGGCGAAATCTCATACAGAGATCTTAGTACCTGTCTCTGGTTTGGGAAACACTCTTAAAAGTATAATTGCTTTTTGAAGCATAAAGACCTCTTTAGTGCTCTTTCGAGGCTTTCGCCAAATTATCCAATTTATATTTCCCCTAATGGGAAGAATACCCGTTTCTTCATCTCCTCATCGATACTGAATTTTATCCATTTCTAGTCTTTGCCAGTTTGACAACAGATAGACCACATCTTTTGTTTGAATTTGTAATTTTTTATAATTAATGGTGTTTGAAGCTTTCCTTTTGTGGTTTATTTCCTTATATTCTGTTGTGTGAATTTTATATTCGTGTAGTCATACCTCCCCACATAATAGCTTTTAATAACTTCTTCATTTCTTCCTAGTTATGATTTTCTTTCCCCTCCTAAAAAACTACACAATCATAAAAGTATTGGGAAACGTGGGTGCCTCCATGGGAAGTCTGGGATGTGAGTGACTGTGGCTGTGCTCTGCCCCCGCAGCTGCTGGAGAAAGGCCTCCCCAGCGTGCAGCAGCCTTTGCTCCAGGTCATCCACAGTCTGCTCAGCTACATGGACCTTTCTGGGGTGCCTGTCAAACAATTTAACGTGGAAGTTCTGAAGACCATTGAAAAATATGTGCAAGTAAGTATTTGGATAGCTTCACTTGGCAATCAGTGAGTCACTCCAGAAAGAGGCAGGTCGTGCCTCTAACCTGGAAGCAAAGCTCTCTGGGAGCCGGGCCGTGTACTCAGTCTGTGACACCCATGACCCAGGACAGAAAGTCAGAGCGATCGCTGACCACACCCTGAGTAGTACTCTGAGGAGAGAGACGGGACGGGACTTGGCACATTCCCATGCCTAGAAAGGACACATTTCCTCCTCGTGAGGCCACAGGCTGTCAGGCCAGGGGAAGGGTCTTATTTTCAGTATTCAATTTCAGAGAAGGAAGGAGAGGGAATTTATATGTGTGCCAGGTTCTAGACTTGGTGCTTTAAAATGGGAAGAGTTATTTATAAGTTAAAATCATCACTTTAGAGTTGAGGGAACTAAGGTTAAGGAACTTACATAAGTGTACTTGAATATACTCCACTAACCAGAAAAAACTGTTGGGGGGATAAATAAAACAAGATGACAAAATGTGAATAGTTGATGGAGAATGGAAAGGAATTCATTATACTAGTTCTCTGTTTCTGTGTATATTTCAGTATTTCCGTAATAAACCATCTTTAATTGTTTTTTTTTAATGAAGAGACTGGCCCCAAGGTCTCAGTAAAGGGTGGAGTTGATATTTGGCTCCAACTCCACCTTGCTCCAAAGCCAGAGGTTTTGTTTCATTGTACCAGCAGGCATCCTTCCCAGCAGGACACTTGGTGAACACCAGGAAACATCTCCAAACTAATTCCTTTAAAGCCATCCTCTGAGACTACCAGGAAAAAAAAAAAAAAGCCAAAGAATGAAAATAAAATGAATGTCAAAAAAGCAAACAGACCAGAACAAGTTCTAGAAAGCCTGTAAGTTAACATGAAGCAGGACTTTAGACTGAAGAAGGGAGGCCCCAGGCCGTGGGTGCAGTGCGGAGCCACCACGGGCCTGTGTGGAGAGGGCAAGCTCAAGAGCACAAACACCTCTTTCTCCTAATTTTATTTGCCCCACCCCCCCATTTCTTCCCTGGAGTGTAGTTGGTGCATTACAGAATTCAAGGGCAAGTGCTCTCTGGTTTAAACTCAACGACAAAGCCACACAGTATAAATTTTAGTCATTCCTTTTGTCGTTACTTCACCAATCATATTCCTTACAGAAAATTATTTCATGTTAAAAGTGATTTCCAAGCATGACTTTTTCATTTTTCAAGCAATATTGTTCCAATACTTGCGCCATGTGGGGTGATGGTTCCATAACGGTTTTTCACTTTACTTTGCTCGCAGGAGATGGGGGCCAGTTCCCATCTTTCCACTACCCTAGGCCCCATTTCATTGTTTTGTTAGACTGTCCATTGTGTCTTAGGCCTGGGTACCATCTCTGGTATGCAGTGTCTTGCCTTGATTAGTGGCTTATTTCAATTTCAGACCATGACCTACCTCCTGTGTGCTGAATTCAATAGGAAAGAAAATGTGTTCTATTTCATGTGCTTTGACTGTGAAACCTAGGCAAAAAAGTAATAATAACAATTTTTATCAAGTTGGTGCATTTATGTTTTTGATTTCTATGGGAAAAGCACCTCAGTCTGACCAGATTGTCAGAGAAACAAAGATGGTAAAACAAACTGAGTCTTACATAAATGAAGAATAGGAATTTGATGTGTCCATTCACATCAAGAGAGGAAAGGCATTCTAGGATGAAGCAATAGAATGAATGAGGTCACAGAGGCTGAGAGACCTTGCCTGGTTAGAGGGACTCCGGCTGTCACACGCCACGCAGGGCAGATGACCCCTGCAGGTGGAGATCAAGGAGTGTGGACTCTACCCGTCCACTGGAGGGAGCCCTTGAGGGAGTTTAGTCAGGGAAGTGGCTTGGTCTGAAGATTTCTAGAAAGATCACTCTACCTAGATCTCAGGGACTTAAACAGAGGTTACAAGCACAGCACCAGATAAGGCACCATTGAAACAGTGTGAGCAAGGTAGGAAAGTATTCAGCAGAACCAGTGCCAGCAGAAATGGAGAGGAGGGAACAAATTACCAGGAGGGTGGAAAGAGAAAAGTTAAGATGGCTTCCAGATTCCTGGGTGAGGTAATCAAGAAGATAAGAGGTGAGGGGGAAAAAAAGAGCTGAGGGAAGATACCAGTGTGTGCAGGAGTGAACAGAGCTGGGGAACCAGGAAACTGGGAGGAGGAGCAGGAAGCCTGGAAACTGGGGAAGATTTTGAGGAATTTCCCGGCCAAATTAAGAGGTACTTCATTAGGAATAATGGTTACTCTGTACGCTTAAACTCTTATTGATTTGAATATGGACAAAATGATCTTTTTCTGTTTACTTGTTTACTAAATGCAGCTTGTTTTATATATAGATTATCTTCTTATGTCATTTGCCTTTTTCTTATCACAGAATCTCCTGCACTGTTTTAAGTCAGTGAATTCAGACTGGTCATAAGAAGCTTCAGTAGCAATCCATTAGCTTTTAAAAAATGAAATTTATTTTTAATCTCTGAATGTCTCATTTCCTGCAGAGTGTTCACTGGAGAGAAGCTTTGAATATCTTGAAGCTGGTAGTTTCTCGGTCTGCCAGCCTCGTTTTGCCTTCATACCAGCACAGTGACCTCTCAAAGATAGAAATACATCGAGTGTGGACTAGCGCTTCTAAGGAATTGCCTGGAAAAACACTGGACTTCCACTTTGATATTTCAGAGGTACTTAGCTAGGTCAATTGTTTCTGTGAATGTTAGCTTAAATTTATGGTGGCAAAAGTCAAAAGCAGTTGCCTGGAGAAGAGTAGAACCATTTCACGTTTCTAGTAAATGAAGAGATTTAAGGTCTCAATTAGGTTCTGCTTTTTTTTTGGTATTCTTGGTATTCTTTTTTTTGGTATTCTTGGTATTCTTTTTTTGGTATGCTTGGTATTCTTTTATTTTTTTAATTGATACAAAAGTACATATGTAACATGATGTGTTGAAAGATATATACATTGTGTACAAATCAACGTACATCCTAACTCACAGACTTGCCATTTTTCGCAGCGAAACACTTAAAATCTACTCTTAGCAATTTTCAAAATACAGTATTGTATTAACTATATTCTTGTATTGTACACTAGGACATACAATAGATCTCTTGAACTTCCTCCTCCTGTCTAACTTCAATTTCAAATCCTTTAATCAACATCGTTCTGCTTTTTTAAGAATGCCTTGAGTGTCATATTCACTGGGGCTCACAATTGGCAGCTTTTAAAAATAGAAAGAAACTAGCCTCTGTTATATAAAAGAATGATTTTTTTTTAAGATGTTAAAAGTAGAATGATCAGAAGCATTTAAACCATGACCTTCACTCATCCTTCCTTTATCTGACTATGATCATGTCATATCATATCCACAACCTTTCTCCCCAAATGACAGCCAGTCCAGCGAATCACTGACATTTACAGGAATATAGAATCCACCTCCATGGGTGCTTCCCGAAGCCACACTGCTCTGTAAACAAGTAAAACGAAATTCTTGTCTCAAAGGGCAGGATGAGAGGGTAGGGAGCAAGGGACCAGAGACCTAAGCTAGAGAAGAAGAAAAGAAAGGGCTAAATGAGGTCATCTACCCTGGTTCATGAACAACATTTGGGAAGCCTGACTAGTTATTTAAGTCAAAGGTATAAAAACAATTAACTTTGCTCTCAGGCCTCATAGCCTGTGACCCACAAACTCCCACAGCAGAGGCCACGTTCTGTTCATCTTCATGAGCGGGGCCTGGTGCAGTGTGCATGGGGCTGGCGCCCTGGCCACTGAGCTACAGGCGCCCAGCCAGGAATTGAAATTTCTCAAGTGTTGCCCAAGTACCCGACCCTGACCTCATTCGTTTGAATAATTGAAAAGATATAAATAATTTAAATACATTTTTTTAAAATTGAGAGCATATAAAGATCGATGATTAAAGGTTGGGAAGTGGGGAGGAACTTTTGATCTCTCACTCTAAGAAATTTGTTCAAGCTTAAACAGTGAAAAACTATGCATTTTGCTTTTAATCTTTATCAGGGGTTACAGAATAAGCAGTTGGGTTTGTTTTCTGCTGCTAAAGAGGGTGGGAAAATGTTGAAGATGCCAAATGCTTCAAAACATATTACCTGCACATCAGGAAAATGAATCTACTTTTAACACTGAACTTCTCTCATCAGATTTTTAATCAAATAAGCAATTCTTGGTTGTTTTGAGGGGGAGTGGTCCCATCCACCACAGAACCATTAATGAGGTAGGAGAACGTGTCTGTGTGTTCTTTCTTCTCAAGACGCCAATCATCGGGAGGCGGTATGATGAGCTGCAGAATTCTGCTGGGCGTGATGGGAAGCCAAGAGCCATGGCTGTCACCCGGAGCACATCCTCCACTTCTTCCGGCTCCAACTCCAACGTCCTCGTTCCTGTAAGCTGGAAAAGGCCCCAGTACTCTCAGGTATATAATCCCAGACTCACGGCACAGGAAGGGAGTTTAGGGACCCATTGAGCCCAACTGTCCATGTGGCATTTGGTCTCAGCACTTCGACGGGATTTTTAAGGGAACCCATTTTCTCTCCAAATAGCTCATTATGTTGAGTTGAAGCCTGACTCTCTGTTGCTTCTACCCACTAGGTCTAATTTGCTTAAGGCTTAGAAGACAAAATCTGATCTCTCTTTCACACGGCAGCCCTTCAGACATTTAAAGAAATCTCTGCCTCTCTGCCACTCCCCCGTCTTCTCCATATAATACATCCTTATTTCTCACAACCAATTCTATCGACCTGGACACCCAAAGGGTCGACAGAGCTGTACACCCTGCCTTCTTCAGAGCAGGAACTTCACTCGTGGTGTCCATGCACAGCCAGGGCAGTGTGCTGACAACTGGTGGTTGTTACCACAGCCCACTCTACAGTATTCACACAGGCAGTGTTAGCTGTATGGTGACTGTGCCACTGTATTGATCCAGTTGGAACTACTGTCAAGTAAAATCCCTGCATTATTCAGGGGTCTTTCAATGACCTGTGACAAAAACTGATTGAAAAATTACCTTACATGGAAAAGGAATTCATTAACTCATGCCTTATGCTTCAGGCCCACTTGGATCCTCAGACATAAATGTCTGGAACTAGATCCTTAGCTTTTCTCTCTCCTTCTTCCTGTGCCCACCGTGCCCCCCCAAAGTCTCAGTCCCTGTCCCCCCTCCCCACATGCAGACTGACTTCATTTCCAGCCAGGCTCTCTCTGTGGGGGGTACCAGTGACCTCCGGAAGCTCCAGATTTATACGTCTTTGACTTTGGTGATTCCAGAAGGACAGAGGCCTTCCCTCTCTTGACATCTGTAGCAATTCTAGAGAAAGGAGTCTTTGAGGACATGTGAAGGAAGCAAAACCCCCCCTCAGTGGGAGAGGAGCCTTTCCCAAGATAAAAAGAGGGACGGCTGTCACCAGAAGGCAAAAAGGGTGCTAGGCAGGAACAACGCTTGTTTGCATGCCCGGTAGGACTCACCTTCACGCTGAAGGTCAGGGAACGGAGCACACAGCATCGTGGCTGCTGGAACACAGCAGGTTCCCAGCGAGTGTTCGTTTGAGTTGTTGGGAAAAAGAAGAAAAATGTACAGTCCGATTCCACCTCCTTCCACATTCAGTCCTTCTCAGAATTGTAAAAATGACCTCTATGACATGAGGAAATAGTTTAGCAGATCTCTTACCATCATGCAGTGACCCCCGGCCTCTGATTTTGAATAGACACCATATTTTCTGTCCCTGCTATAATTTGTAAAGAAGGAGGCAGTGAACCAAGTTCCGTTAAGAAGTAAAATCTAAGAGTGCTGTTGGCCTCCTAGTACTTTCCCTGTAACAAATCAAATTAAAAGGGGAGAAAAATCGTTTTAAAGAGATACGGAAGACGGCTTTAAGACCATCTCTGAACTCCATTAACATTTTTTGGGCTCAGCTTACTCTTTCTTTTCATTCTCAACTCACAAATCATTCTGACACCTATTATATCTGTCATTGTAAAAAAGTGATGGTTTATAGAAGCATCTCCATGCCTTAAGGGGCTGGAAAAGTTGATTTATGAAGAAAAACACAAGGAATTAAATCTGTTTAACTTTCAGGAGAATAAGTTGAGAAAGATTTAATATGGCTTACAATATAATTGTATTATTTCATTCTGCAGAAAGTAAAACAGTTGTCCCATTTGAGGAAAACAGACTTGTGCTATAACATAATAGACTTAATTTAGGTAGAAGGAAAGTCTTGCTAATACTAAACATACAAGAAAAGATTATCAGAGGAAGTTGGATATCCACTGAAGAACCTAAGGGTTGCTTTTTACATGCACACACATGCACATACACACACTCCTTGGGATAACTTAGAACACCTCTAGCCAGTAGAAACATAATGTGGCCTCCTTTACAATCTTCCAATAGTCTCCTTTAAAAAAAAAAAAAGTAAAATAGAAACAGGCAAAGTTATTATTATATATATATTTTTTGAGACACATAATTCTGTCGCCCTGAGTAGAGTGCTGTGGCATCATAGCTCACAGCAATCTCAAACTCTTGTCAGGTGATCCTCTTGCCTTAGCCTCCCGAGTAGCTGGCACTACAGGCCCTGCCACGATGCCTGGTTATTTTTTTGTTTTTCGTAGAGGCAGAGTCTCACTCTGGAGCCCAGGTGATCCACCTACCTCAGCCTCCCAGCGTTGCTGGGATTATAGTTGTGACCCACCATGCTCGGCCTGGCAAAATTAATTTTAGTAACATTTTTTACTTAACCAAATGTATCTAAGCTATTGTTTCAAGATGTTATCAATATTTTACAATTATTAATGAGATAACTTTACATTCTTCTTCCATATCAAGTCTTTCGGTCTTTTTCATCTCAATTCTTACTGAACACATTTCAAGTGCTACAGCCCTGTGCACTTGAAACTATAATAGCAACTATAATATTAGGGCACCTTTGCTCACAGGAATCCATAATGAAAGCTTATCTTGTGTTTCTTTTCCAGAAGAGAACAAAAGAGAAGTTGGTGCACGTACTTTCTCTGTGTGGCCAAGAAGTAGGATTAAGCAAAAACCCCTCAGTAAGTTCTGTCATGTATCAAGATTATTTTGGTATCATTCTCTTTTGCATTTGGTCTGTTCTGGTCATACGGTTTAGAGGAGTGGGAATGGAATATGTCATATCCCATCTTGATTAAACCCCTGAGTTCTTCTCCCCATGCTGTGGTTTTTAATCTCACTGAGTTCAGAACACACGAAATATTTTATTGACTGTTTTTTCTCCAGTTTGTGAATACTCAAATTATTTTCATTGTTTTTTAATTTCTTGCATTTTTAATAAATATACCTAGACTTTTATAATATACATGTTAGTCTCTACTAATTACCACATATGACATATATGCTCATTCTTTTTGGATGTAATTTTACTCTGTCCACACACTTTTACTGTGATTTCCTTATTTTATTCACAGATCATGTTTTTTCTCATATAAACTTCTACTGATACTATGGTAAAAAAAAAAAAAAAAGCCATTGAAATTTTGAATGAATGCATGATTAAAGTATATGTAAGCTTATGAATCTTTTATAAAATTTAGAAAAATTCAAATTGTGTGTGTGAGTGTATTAGAGCCAAAACAGTAAAAATGTCAAAGGCTCATTTCACCAAGTACATTTATTTCATCTATATCACAGCAGCTTTATTATTTACAAAAAAGAAATAGCAAAATAAAGTAAAAACTAACAAACAAATTTTCTGTGGAGCTACTTTAGAAATTTCAAAAATGTTTCTACAAGCATTGCTCGTGATCAGGTTAAATAGCAGAGGCTTGTAAATACTTGCAAAGGTGCAAACCACTATGGTCTGGGAACGTACCCCAGCCAGCCATCAGCTAAGCTGGGCCTCCACTTGTGTCCTTTTTAGTGTTAGTGATTGGTGAGGGGTGCTACTTCTGTGACATGAGTTAGGGCAGAGGGGATGGAGCAGACAGAGCCACACAGCCCACAACGAGGCCAATTCCTTATTCCCATGTGGTTGGCATGTTCTCCTTCAGATTCATACTATCTGCCCCTGTGCTGAGGCCTTTCCAGCTAACAATAATAATTTACCCAGAGTATATTATAAACAAGAGAAGCAGCACTAGCGAGGCACAGTGGCTCATGCCTGTAATCCTAGCACTCTGAGAGGCCAAGACAGTTGGATAACATGAGCTCAGGAGTTCAAGACCAGCCTGAGCAAGAGTGAGACCCTGTCGCTACTAAAAATAGAAAATCTAACTGAGTGTTGTGGCTAATGGCTGTAGTCCCAGCTACTCAGGAGGCTGAGAATTGCTCAAGCCCAAGGGTTTGAGGTTGCTGTGAGCTATGACGGTGCCATGGCACTCTACCGAGGATGACAGAGTGAGACTGACTCAAAAAGAAAAGGGCGTTCAGCTATGGAAATCAGAATTCTTGTGTCTCATCTTTCACAGACTAATTGACTAGTCTTCAAGGCCATTTATCTCACATACCCATTTGCAAACTCTTTGCAAAACTGTGTGTTTCATGCCATTTTATGAGGGCGCAATGTACACGCTCTGGCTACAGAGAAGTAGAGATATATTTGCAGTCCAATTACTCTTTACTTGTTAAAGATGTTTGTTGTATTTAAATTCTTCTAAACTATTTGCCTACTTTTCAAGAAGACTTTATAAAGGTTATATAAAGAATACTCTTAATTGTATTTAATATTAATCTATGTTCAGTAGAGGCTTGATAGCAAAACATTTAGGTTCATTTGCAGTTTATTATTTCTACAAAGTTCTATTAAAATGGCTTGGTGAAAAGAACCTAAACATAGAAGGTAATTTGAAAACATTCACTTAAGATTTTTTTTTTTGAGACAGAGCCTCAAGCTGTCACCCTGGATAGAGTGCTGTGCATCACAGCTCACAGCAACCCCCAATTCCTGGGCTCAAGTGAATCTCCTGCCTCTGCCTCCCAAGTAGCTGGGACTACAGGCACCCGCCACAACGCCTGGCCATTTTTTGGTTGCAGCTGTCATTGTTGTTTGGTTGACCTGGGCTGGATTCGAACCCGCCTGCTCAGGTGTACGTGGCTGGCGCCTTAGCCTATTAAGCCACAGGCGCTGAGCCTCACTTAAGATTTTTCAAGTAAACAATGTTTTGTTTAAATCAACAGGACAGGAATTTAAGTATAAATTATGGGCATGGTGGCTCAACTGCTTTTCAGTGAATAAGTAACTTACTTTTTGGCTCTTCGTTTGTTATTCCTTGTCAGTTTCTACTTTGTCTCTCTAATGATGAAATCCTCTGCTACCATAGTTCATTCTACAACAACATATCATGGTATCAGTAGTGCTTTTTTAAATGTTATTTTTATGTATTTTATGTGTGTGTCTGTGTGAATGTGTACACTCTCTAAGCTCCATCAAGTTTAGAGGCAGTGGAACATTTTCTTGGCTGTTCCCGTCTGTGAACACATGAGCAGTTGTTACACACACACACACACATGTGCATGTAGCATCTAGTCTTCATTAAGAAGCAGCAGTTTGACTCTTGTACATTCCTGGAGCATGGACTTGCATCTTTGCAACAGAGTTTAATGAAGGCACCTGTCCAACATAAATAATCAAAGAACATTCTAAAAATACCCACTTAAGGAATTAGGTGTGTACTGGAAATACAGTGCTATGAAGAGCCTATTATAGTTTTTCGGCTCACAACCAAAGGAAGAACAGTCTCTCAGGAGTGGACTCTTTTGATTCATAGGTGATTTTTTCATCGTGCGGGGATTTGGATCTGCTTGAGCACCAGACGAGCTTGGTGTCTTCCGAGGACGGTGCCCGAGAACAGGAGAACATGGATGACACAAACAGCGAACAGCAGTTCAGAGTCTTCAGAGACTTCGACTTCCTAGACGTGGAGCTGGAGGACGGAGAGGTACGTTATAGTGTCTGTAAATATCGTCCCTTCAGCTTTTGCCTTGACTGATGAAACAGTTACTTTTTACCTGCTAAATAATGAGTTTTGTAACAAGGTCTTTAATTGGAAAGCTGCAAACTTTATTTTGAAACAACTTATTCAAAGTACAGAGGCTTAACTTCGGGGAAAGTTACCACACCCTTCCTGTCTGAGCCCATAGCAGAAGCTGCCAAGTTATTGCTAAGTTTTAATGACCAGACAAAGCCTGTGCGTGTGTGTGTGTGTGTGTGTGTGAGAGAGAGAGAGAGAGAAGTCCAAAGGTGAACTTTACAAAAAGAAATTGACAAAAACATTTCAGTTCTGAGCCTGTTCTCTGGTACCTGGGTAAAATATGCTCAGCATTTAATTGTTGCAAACATGAAGCTGCTGTAATTCAAGTACTTCAAAACTTACCTGCTACAACATGAGACCAGAGCCTGAGGGATCCAGCATTTTTGTGCTGGATGAAATCCAGCTTGATGAAATCATTAGAACCTTGAGATAAAGTACAAGAGAGCTCTTTGCTCTGCTTTATTTTGGTGGGTTCCAGATACCTGGAAAGGCTGAATTCAAGTCTTAACAGGGCAAATGCAGACTCATTTGCTTTGAATGATACCTATAGTAATAAGATGCTTTCAGCTATGAATCAAGTTTTTGAAAACAGAGATTGGAGGAGCAGCACTCTCTCGTCACCTTCATTTCAGTAGCTTTGAGCGGTGTGTTCTGGCTGAGAGGTAGACGTTGTTGTTGCCTTTGGGACGAAAACGCAATTCACTGAAGTGAGCTTGGCTGAGGTGAACATGCCTGCTTAAGGGGCCTGGTGCACAGTTTTGCTCAGCTCATATCTGACTGCACAATACATGTATATCCCAAGTGATTCCTGCCAATCCTGTAATTCAAATGAGGGATGTGCACCTCCTTACCTAACACCAAACTGGGAAAGAAATGATGCTAAAAGATGTCAGTGCTGACCAACCTGATCTTATCACTTGAGGCCAAAGAGCTCTCCACTGTTCTCCTCTCTCACCCGCTGGTGGCCCTGGATATCTGTGCCAGCAAGAGAGAATCACATCCTCAGAATAAACAATGTGTTCGTCAACGATTCTTTCCCTGGAAAACAAATTTAGCAGACCCAGTCCTTAAAACTATGAAGGCTTCCTTAAGGTGCTAGCTTGATTTTCACCTGGAGTTGTTTGAGACCCAAAGAAAAAGTATCTCAGTTTGCTATGAGTCACCTTTGGTGATAGGAAAAGTATTCACTAAATGCAATAAGGTTGTTTTAAAAGTGTAAAGCAAAATACAACTGTTTTGAATATTTTCAAAATACCTCTGAGCCAGAGCTCAGAGATCAGCTCATGTCAAAAGATTACCTCCCTGATCTGGCTTCTGACCTAATGTTCATGTTTAGGATAGAATTCAAGCTTGGACCACTTCACTCTGGAAGTTAAACTAGAGAGGGGATACTGAGGAAGCAAGAGAGGCATCATTTTCTCATGTCAGCCCTCAAAAAATGTTATGTGAAGTGACCCAGCAGGAATGGTGTAAGGTAGAGGGATCAGATACAATGTCAAAGCTACTAATAAATTTAACTTCTATCAAAATAAAGGGAAAATAATGGCATGCCCATCACTTAGAAATTAACATTGTACTAATTTTTTAGGGATAAGAAATAATGAATAATAGACCTTCTTTTTTGAATTCTCCTTTTGTCCTAACCAACAACTAAAACATCACAATGATTGATTATTTTATGTTCTAGGATTAAGATTTTTTAAGAAACTTAAGAGGATGAGAGTACATTTTATTCAAATAAAATAAACCATTTGGGAATGTTTTGCTGCTTTTCAATAAAATCACAATAAGGGATTCTAACACACTTATAGAGTGGAAGAGTGAAGATGCTTGGACATTCAGAATCTAGCAGCTCCAAGTTTGAATTTCAACTCCACTACTGATGTAGCTATACGACCTTAAGCATGGATGCAATTCCTCTTGGTTCTGCTTCTTTGTATTAAATTGGTATAATAATACAGGATCGGCATCCCTAATCTGAAAGTTCGAGATCCTAAGAGCTCCAAAATCCAAACCTTTTGAACACCATCATGACACTATAAGTAGAAAATTACACATCTGACCTCATGTGTGGGTCACAGTCAAAACTTGGTTTCATGCACAAAATCATTTAAAATGCCATATAAATATATCTCCAGGATATACGTATGAAGGGTATGCGAAACAAAAATTAATTTTTTATTTAAACTTGGGCTCCATACCCAGGATATCTCATTATGGTTATGAAAATATTCTGAAGTCTGAAAAAAATCCAAAATCCAAAAGTTCTTCTCGTCCCAGGCATTTTGAATGAGAGATCCTCAGCCAGCACCTGCCTATAGAGTTGACATGAGGACTAAGATAAGATAACAGATGTACAGGTCCTAGCATAGCGTCAGGCACATATTGGCATTCTAAACTATTAGTCCCCTTGTACTGTCATTAGTGAATAATTTTAATACCTTCTCATCTGATAAAGGTAAACATATTTGGCTTCTAGATCAAAACAGTTGCCAAAAAAGAAAGACAAGTTGTTTTATCATGCCTTTTTTTTTTCATTAAATAAGAAATAATAGTAATTCTCAGAAATCATTGCATAACATTTGTAAGGCTATGCCTTTGAATTTTTCAGAATCTTTAAAAGGTGTTGTGTTGGCCAAGCACAGGGACTCACATCTATAATCCTAGCACTTTGGGAGGCCAAGGCAGGAAGATTGCTTGAGGTTAGAAGTTCAAGGCCAACCTGAGCAACATCCCTTCACTACAAAAAAAATATATATATATATATTGTTAAAAATTATCCAAACATAGTGGTTGTTGTAGCTACTTGGGAGTCTGAGGCAAGAGGAGTGTTTGAGCCCAGGAATTTGAGGATGCTTTGAGCTATGACATTGCCACTGCACTCTAACTGGAGCAACAGTGTGAGACTTGATCTCCAAAAAAGAAAAGTGTTTTGTCTTTGCTATTAATTGCACATCAGCAGTAAAGATCATGTTCACAAACACCTCGCTTTGTGAGCAGGATCAGGTGATATCACCTTTCCTTTATCCAGTTAATGACCCTCATTCATTTTCCCATGACACTTAACAATTTTCTCACAAAAAAATATTTTGGCAATCCAAAAAAATAAAAGTGTTGAGAAGACCCAAAGTTATCACTGACGTTGAAAGCTATTTCCAAAATTGTATGACTTGTTGCCCCAGCTACATCGTTCACCACTAAGAGGTGGCATTTCTAATGTTTAAGCTTTTCTCATTGGGATTAGTGTATATTTACCTTTTTATTTAAGTTACACCTACTAAAGTATATATATTGTTAGCACTGTTGCTGTTGTGTTAAACCTAAGACAAACGCACTTGAGTATCTTTAATATAATCATTTTAAATAGACCTTTTATTTGTTTTTCTGTCTATTCAATCTGCTACCCAGGAACTTCAGGTAAGTTGATACTACTTTTAATTCAGATATGGCAGTAGATGTCTTGCATCTTTGCAGATTTATAACAACGTAATTGCTTTTTCCTCCGTTCTAGTATATGTATGCTTATTTGCGTGCGTATTTCCATTTAAATGTGTGGGATAGAAGAGGTATTTTTCTTGGCTGCTGTAGTATGAAAATTTTTTCCAAAATATAAACACAAGACTTTAAAAAAAACTTTACATGTCTAGTTTAGGAAGTTGCATGATTATATCTCTTGAGAGAGCGTGAGTTTTCAAATATGATCTATGGTAATCTTACAATCTCTGATAAGGACATTGTACAACTGGATGGGTTTTGATGTTAAATTATTTTATTAAAAGTGAAATCAACAATCTGCATCTTGGCTCGGCACCTGTGGCTCAGCAGGCTAAGGCGTCAGCCATGTGCACCTGAGCTGGCGGGTTCGAATCCAGCCCAGGCCCGCCAAACAACAATGACGGCTGTAACCAAAGAATGGCTGGGCGTTGTGGCGGGTGTCTGTAGTCCCAGCTACTTGGGAGGCAGAGGCAAGAGATTCCCTTGAGCCCAGGAATTGGGGGTTGCTGTGAGCTGTGATGACATGGCACTCTATCCAGGGTGACATCTTGAGGCTCTGTCTCAAAAAAAAAAAAAAAAAAACTGCATCTAATTATATACCATATATACTTCTGATCCAATCATTTTGTTTTCCAAGAATTAAAAGTTCTCTCTATAGAGTAACTGTATAAATTTTCATCCAAACCAGGGCCCTTTTCAAGTAAAAGGAGACACTAATAATAATTACGCCCAGATAACAGGCAGTAAACAGGATCTTCCTGGAAAGACTGACTTATGATCCCCTATAACTGTGTATATCAGACTAAATCTAAGTAGCTACGTTTTGGAGAACATATTTGATCATAGCACACCCAAGTTCCTTCAACAATTTTCATTTGACAGAGTTCGAATATGAAAATGTTTTTTCAAAGAATATTGTTTCCAACATTTCTAGAGTGTTCAATCATTATTCCTTCCCCATCTCAATATAAATCCTGAGTGGTTCATAAGTCTGACAACTGACATGTACAGATTGTCCATCTGCAGTAGTCTCACACATAGAAAACCTGGCATAGTCAATAAAACACTGTTCTGACTTTTAACTTTGTTTGTAACACAAAATACAAAGCTAGTATGTAGGGGAGAGGGAAGGTGGGGGAGAACTCTCTTATTAGAGTTATTCCTGTACCATGCTACCTGGTTGACTTTTAGTCACCCTGAGTTTTAACTTGGCTAGCCTACAACCTACCACCAGGCACATCATTACAGCACCTTCACCTCTAGTGGAAATATCACATCCTCTAGACAGCCAGATCTTATTCTTGCATGAACAGCTTTCCCTGCCTTCCTACTCTCATGCCTGATTGATTCAAGTCTTCACCAGAGCTGCCACCAAATTAACCATCGCAGTGGCCTGATGCAGCAATCTCTTAAATGCTTAACATCTCTGAGTGTCGACAGTGTTCTACAGGCTTGTACCTTCTGCCTCACGTTCAGTATGGGAGACCTCCAGATTGTTGCCTAAGATAATTCATGTAACTCATCAATTTGTTCAGTACAAGAGAATTAGCTTTGTGAACCTATGTTTGTATATTTTTCACTGTAATTTTCACATTCTTTTTTACTCTATATAGTATTATTTTTTTTCTTTCTTTACATGTTGGATTTTCCTTTTCTTCCCAGAACTTTTGTCTCTTCTACATTTCTCTTTCATTTTCTCACCGCAATAGATATTTTTCAATCCAGGCACAACAGTTAGCCTTTTTCTACCAAGAAAAGAAAATACATTTGGTGGTAATTTATCACAGCAGATACAGATAAAACAACAAGTAGAGATACAGAATATAGAAACCAAACCATATTCTGAGTCTGCCTTCTCTTTATAATCAAACAGCCTTCTGATCAATTTTAAATATAAACGGAAATGAATGATGATAGCAATTTCTGTATCATATCCAGAATATGTAGGAATTGTACCTGTTGCCTTCCACCATGAATAGCCAAAACAGACTTTGGAAAACCCAAACCTCTGTTATATGACAAATCTGTGAAAATGGCAAGCTTGTCTCCCTAGGGAGTAGAAATAATAGACCCTTAAACAAGAGGAAAATTAATAAATTTAAGGTTTACCAAGTTTAATAATTATTTGCATCTTTTGTATTATTATGCTACTCACTCTAATCAAAAAAGTTATTACAGTGGACCATCAGTAGTGTTTCAAATTACCAAAAAATGAAAATATTCTGTGCTAGATTTTGTTCAGATCACCTACTTGTTTAGGTTAAAATTTGCTTGTCAGTGAACTAGGTAATATTTCTGTTGCTTTACTCTTAACAGAGAGCAGCATAAAACCTATACTCGTTTCTAGAAAAAATATTTTATGTCAATCAAATAAACTTATTTAATGTCTGATGGTTTATAGAGAAAGTCTGAATCCAACTACAAGTTTTCTTTAACACTTACATGCCCACTTAAGCTAGTTCTCAGTAAATCAAAATGTACAAGTCAGCAACAATACTTGGTCCCGAGTTGCTCACTCTGGATGCAGGAGATGGACTCTGAGTTGGGACAATTATTTAAAGATGAGCCTAAAGCAAAAGTGAACCCATTGCTGCTCTGGCCTCTGCTTAGTGCATGATCCGTCGGACTTGGCCCAGCTGCTCTTGATAGTCTTTAACTCTGCATTTTATCTGTGAAAACCACTGTGGCAGAAATAGGCTGGAATGTTTACCTAATACTCTCTACTTAATACCCAAAGGATGTCAGAATGTGCTACAAGCATAGCTCCTACTTTTCCTCCCCCTGAAAACAATACTAAATATGGCCAGCCATAAGGGAGGGCAGGGTGACTGGTGCTGAGAGGGAGGCTTGACACTTCTTTTGTTTACTATTATTGGTCTCTTATAGATTTTTCTAATTCCGGATCATTTAGAGGGTTTATTAAAGTCAACTTGGTAAAAAAGTAATAATTACCGAACATGCCAAAGAAAAGTGCGCAATGATTTCTGCCTCTGACTTTTCGTGCATTACAGACCTTTTACTGCTTTTCATGTCAGGTAAACAAAACTTTGGGTACCAGGGTAGAAGAGGATCTCAGAGTTGAGGATGACAATATCTATGCTATGACGAATGAACGTGTAAAGGTGGACGTGCGGCAGGATTTGGGCATTAAAAAATGGCCGATGGTGTGATTTCAGGGGGAGAGCATGGACAACTTCAACTGGGGAGTGCGCAGACGTTCTCTGGACAGCCTGGACAAGTGTGATATGCAGATTCTGGAGGAGCGCCAACTTTCAGGAAGCTCTCCCAGCCTCAATAAAATGAACCATGAGGACTCTGATGAGTCATCCGAGGAGGAGGACCTCACGGCCAGCCAGATCCTGGAGCACTCAGACCTTGTAAGTATCAGCTCTCCCTCTCTAGGAATCAGGAGACTTATTTTTTATAAAATTAAGTATACAGGAGTGTAGTTTGCAGTTCCATCTAAAGAAACTTTCCATAACTGTTAAACTAAAATCTGAACTGTCAGGTATTTTAACTGCCCAATTCTTCTCTGTAGATTGTAAATAAAAACAAATGCCAGGGTATACCGATGTACCCTGAAAGCTATCAAATCTTATAAGGCCCAGATTTTTCCCAAATAACTTTTATGATGGTGGAGTCTTTTTAAAAACTTCCTCAGATCCCCAAAGTTTCGGGAGATACAGCAGATGTTTTTGTAACTGAAAATACAGGTACTGGTGTTTTAGAGGTCTGTGCTATCATAATACTAGATTACCACCTGCTATGTTTAAATAGGATTCAGTAACAGTGAAATATAGAAGTTAAAAATAAAACCTATCAACCAACAACTAGAGAACAATGGTTTGGACTCTCCAAGTAAGGAATACTTAGAGCTTTTAAAGAATGAGAACTTTATTCTATGTTTTATTTCCTTTTCTTTTTAAACAGATCATGACTCTCTCCCCCTCTGAGGAGACCAATCCCATGGAACTTCTCGGCACGGCCTGTGACTCGACCCCTGCTGACCCTCACTCCTTTAACTCCAGAATGGCTAGCTTTGATGCTTCTTTGCCTGATATGAATCATCTGCAGATTTCTGAGGGTTCAAAGGTAAAGAGATTTTGGCAATGACTGTAGTTTCCTTAAAAAAAGAAAAAGGGCTTCTAATTTACTGAGCATTCTTATGGGGTCAGAGGTGTAGGGACTATCTTTATCTTTTTCTTTCTTACCTTTTTTGAATAATTAAAGTTTGTACATCAGAGCTCATGTTTTGAAGTTGAGCAGCCATCTTCTTGGTAGAAAGAGATTTGATTTGAGGACTTTTTGAAAGGAAACGTGTTGCCTGAACCCTGCTGATAGGTGGCAAAACAAATTGGCGTGTGTCTGAGATGTCTGTGACTGGAAAACTGCTGCTCTTTGTCATGACTTTTATAAAACAATATGCCAAGTGAGGTGTGGGTGGACGCATGCATTTGGGGACATTTTTTCCTATGTAGGAAACAATTATACAATTTATACATTGATTCAAAGCTCGCCTTTTGGCATACTATTGGAATTTTTAGTGTCAATTACAGTTACGATGCCAGATTCACACAAAACCCTTCTAGCTAGACTCTCTGAGGAGAAAAGTAACTAATGGATATGGTTTTCTTATTGAAAAAAAGAGTTTGCTTTTTAAAAATTCTAACAGTGTATATTTCATTTAAAGTTTATTTAATTAAAATATCCAGAAAACATCCTGTCTATAAAGCTATCCTTGCACATGTTGTACCCACATCTCTGCCCATGAGTATAAAATTTTTCTTCCCCATGGCAGAAATACCAAACTAATCTATGGGTAGGATAGTTGTTAGGGTAAAATAAAGCATTCTTTATCCTGAGCATGGTTTTGGAGGTTTAAGTTTGAAAGAGAAAGTAAAATAGAAGAAATATTTATAAAAGTGTATGACTTCTGACATTTCTAAGGGAAAAATATAATGTTGGCCATTTTGTATTCTTTTACAGTATACTAAAAATAGAACAGCAATCTAGACAAATCTATGTACTTTAAGCTGAGGACAAACGTCAAGTTGCAATTACCTAAAAATACTGAAGCTTAAATAAGAATCATTTCTAAAATTACCCATGGGAAGGGGACCGTGCTTAGGATTCTTGGAGTTAGCAAAGTCCTTTTTTAGCAAAGAAATAAAAATAAAAACTTGTCTAGGTTAAAATGCCAGAGTCCTAAGATTAAGAAATTAAATTTCATGGAAAAACATCACAAAATATATGTGACGTTGTTATCATTTAATATTTCTCAGAATTAATGTAGTCATTGTCTCCATTTTTCCATTTTTAATGCTAAAATGTATTTATTTCTCAGATAAAGTATAGCCTAAGTATTAGAAATCAGCTAATCCTACCAAAGAAAGGTTGGATCTCATTTCTGAAGTTCTATTCCTGTCTTTTACATCAGCTGGGCTTCTGCAATGCTTGATGTATCTGTGATGTTAGAAAAAGTAAAGAAACTTTTCTACGAACTCAGCCTTTCCCTGATAGAGTAAGCTTCTGTACACTATAACCTGTACCAGTCACCAATGGCCAGCCTCATTAGCACCACTGTAGTTTTAAGAAGGAGAAAGCAGATACAGACGAGCTTCTAAAACACAGTATTTACCAGAAATTCCTCCAAAGACATGAGATATCCCATTTCTTTAATATGTCTTTAACTTTCCTGTTAATTTCCCCTATTAGTTCTACATTCAAAATACTAAATACATACCAAGGGAGCAGCCAGATGTTAACCAGTGATAAAGCTCTAACTCACAAACACTTCTGTTTTGCCTTGAGTTTTGTTTTTAAGAAACATGTACATGTATTTTCTTCCCCTCCTCTTCTGATGTGTAACCCGGTTGCCTTCCTTCCTCTCCTAAAGAACAATCAGTCCTCCGCTGATTTCCCTTGGCCCAGGCCCAAGGCCAGCCTCTTTCCCTTTTACTGGCTAAGTCTCTTTCCTGCCTCTGACTTGTCCCAGTTCTGCCTGGCCTGCAGCCCTCTCGTTTTACTGTTTATTCCACATTTTGTAGCAGGGTAAGAGCAGACGCTCCTGTCTGTTATCTTCGAGGGGTAAAGCATGTGAGTAAATGGATCTTAGGGGAGCCCCAATATGGAAACATCTAGCAACCCGCAGGCTCAGCGGAGGACTCTGGAACTGCTGTGTCAGGCACTGATGATTATAAACTCTAGTTTCCATTGGGAAAGGGGTTCTGTGCTGGAGAATTAACTCCGGAGAGCCTCGCTTTCAAGGGGCTGGAGTTGAACGCTGGAGGGAGTAACCAATCCAGATATGTTGTTTGTGTCAGCTCTGACTGTGATTCTCAACCTGATATTAGGCAAGTCCCTTTCCTGGGTGGAACATTGTGTCCTCATCTGTAAAATGGGAAGGCTCAACCCCAGGGTCCTGATGGTCTTTTCCAAGGTTAGCATTTATGCCCCACAAATGTGAGCCGAATATGATAACTTCCTGAGAGCCCCTATGGGGACTCTTGCAGAAAAAGACTAAAAAGAAGATAAATAATAATAGTGCTTCAAAGCATTCCTGAATCTAGAATTATCCTGAATAATAACAGTATTTCAAAGAATTCCTGAAATCTAGAAACTGACTCTATTATGGCTAGAAAATAAATGCCCCCATTTCTATCAATAAAAGCATGTCAGTCTTTTTTTTTTTTTTTTTTTTTAAAATTCAAAAAAGTTCTTGTAGATATTCTCACACATATGGGATTGTTCGGTATTTTTTTATTTGAGGCCGAAGC
>CAUYON010178412.1:0-23737 GCA_963573935.1 Arctocebus calabarensis
TCACCCTTGCATTCTGGACAGGGGCCATATGCCCCAGGTACTCTCAGTCCAGTTTGGGCTCCGATGGGGTCACTGTCCCAGGAGGCCTTCACCTCTGGGGACAGGCCACCCTCCAGGGGTCACCCTTGCATTCTGGAGAGGCTCACTTTTTCACCCTCTGTAGAGTACTGTGGTGTCATCATAGCTTATAGTAACCTCAAACTCTTGGGATCAAGTGATCCTCTTGTTTTCAGTCTCCTGAGTAGCTGGGCCTACAGGCACCCAAGAAGACACTCCAGGCTTAATGCCTATAACACAGTGGTTACAGCAGCCAGCACATGCACTGAGGGTTGTGAGTTCAAACCTGGCCTGGGCCAGCTAAAGAACAGTGACAACTGCAACAAACAAATAGCTAGGCATTGTGGCAGGCACCTATAGTCCCAGCTACTTGGGAGGCTGAAGCAAAAGAATCTCTTAAGCCCAAGAGTTTGAGGTTTCTGTGAGCTGTGGTGCCACGGCACTCTACCGAGGGCAACATAATAAGACTGTCTCAAAAAAAAAAAAAAAAAAAAAAGACACTCCAGTAGTTTTTCTGTTTTTAGTTTTTTTAAATTTATTTATTTATTTTATTTTTGGGACAGATCTCATTTTGTCACCCTTAGTAGAGTGTCATGGCATCATAGCTCATAGCACGTCATCCTCTTCGGCGCAAGTGATTCTCTTTTGTTTCAGCCTCCTGAGTAGCTGGGACTACAGGTACCCTTCAAAATGCCCAGCTATTTTTAGAGACGGGGTCTCACTCTTGCTCAAGCTTGTCTTGAACCCGTGAGTTCAGGCAATCTACCCACCTTGGTCTCCCAGAGTACTAGGATTATAGATGTGAGCCACTGCACCTGGACAGTTTTTATATTTTTAGTAGAGATGGGGTCTCATTCTTGCTCAGGCTGGTCTCAAACTTCTGAGCTCAGGCAAGCCACTCACCTTGGCCTCCCAGAGTGCTAGGATTATAGGTGTGAGCCACCACGCCCAGCCTATTTTAAACTTAATTCTAAAAGCTATTGGACAGCTACTGTAGAATTTTAAACAAGAGAATGGCATCATCTTAACCTGCATTTCAAGGATGGCTCTGGCTGCTGTGCAGAGAATACACCAAGAGAAGGGGCTGGGATCTGTGAGACTAGGTTGAAGGCTGCTGCAGTCATCTAGGTGAGACAAGATGGGAGCTGGGACTGGAGTGGTAGTGGTGGAAGAAAGTGAGGGAATTGTGTGGATTCAAGATATTTCTAAAAATTAAAACCTTCAAGACTTGGAGACTGATTAGTTGTGGCTGAGGAGGAAGGGGATATTAAAATGGAGAAGTGTATTTTTTTTTGTTTGTTTTAGAGATAGTCTTTTTTTTTGAGACAGTGTTGCACTATATTGCTCAAGTGATTGGAGTTGAGCTATATAGTGAGACTCTGTCCAAAACCTCAAACTCTTGGGCTTAAGCGATTGTCTTGCCTCAGCCTCCCAAGTATCTGGGACTGCAGGCACCCACCACAACACCCAGCTATTTTTTTGTTGTAGTTGTCATTGTTGTTTAGCAGGCCTGGGCCAGGTTCTGACTCACCAGTCCTGGTATATGTGGCAGGTACCCTAACCACTGAGCAATGGGCGCTGAGCCTGGAGACATCGTCTTAATTCTGTCACCCTGGGTAGAGGGCCATGGCATCATCCATAGCTCACAGCAATCGCAGACTCCTAGGTTCAGGCAATCCTCTTGCCGTAGTCTTCCCAGTAGCTTGGACTATAGGTACTTGCGACGATGCAACGATGCCTGGCTAGTCTTTCTGGGTTTTTGTTGTTGTTGTTGTTTGTAGCAGCAACGGGGTCTTGCTCTTGATCAGGCTGATCTTGAACTCCTGAGCTCAAGCAATTCACATGCCTCGGCCTCCTAGAGTGCTAAGATTATAGGCATAAGCTACCATTCCTGGCCAGGAGGCACTATCTAGATGTTTATGATATAATAATGAGGAAAATATCTCTTCCCTTATGGAACTTAATATTTTAGTTAGGTGGCAGATTTAAAAAAATAAATTATGTGTTTATGTTAGTTAGAAAGTGATGTGTCATGGGAAAAATATGGTGGAGTAAGGAGGATAATAAGTTCTGAGAGCTGTGGAAAGTGTAGGCTGTAGTTTTTAATAGGGTCAAGGTAGGCTTCATCGAGAAAATGACACTTCAATAAAGCAGTGATTCTCAAATGAGGGTAGTTTTGTCCTGGAGGGAATATTTGACAATGTCTGGAAATATTTTCAGTTGTTCCCTCTGGGGCATGTTTAGGTGGTAATATTGATATCTAGTGAGTAGAGGCCAGGGATGGTGTCAAACTTTTTTTTTTTTTTGAGACAGAGCCTCAGGCTGTCACCCTGGATAGAGTGCGATAGCATCACTGCTCACAGCAACCTCCAATTCCTGGGCTCAAGCAAGTCTCTTGCCTCTGCCTCCCAAGTAGCTGGGACTACAGGCGCCCGCCAACCCCTGGCCATTTTTTGGTTGCAGCCGTCGTTGTTTGGTGGGCCTGGGCTGGATTCGAACCCTCCAGTTCAAGTGTACATGGCTGGCGCCTTAACCTGTTGAGCCACAAGCACCGAGCTAAAGTTTTTTTTTTTTTTGAGACAGAATCTCATTCTGTCACCCTGAAGTTGAATGCTGTGTTTTCATCATCACAGCTCACAGCAACCTCAAACTTTTAAACTCAAGCAATCCTCAGCTTCCCAAGTAGCTGGGACTACAGGTACCCACCACAATGCCAAGCTAATTTTTTCTATTTTAATAGAGACAGGGTCTCACTCTTTTTTTTTTTTTTTTTTGAGATAGAGTCTTATTTTGTTACCCTCGGTAGAGTGCTGTGGCATTATAACTCACAGCAACCTCCAACTCTTAGGCTCAAGTGATTCTTTTGCCTTAGCCTTCTGAGTAGCTAGGACTACAGGTGCCTGCCACAATGCCTGGCTATTTTTAGAGATGGGGTCTCGATCTGGCTCAGGCTGGTCTCAAACCCATGAGTTCATGCAATCCACCCACCTCGGCCTCCCAGAGTGTTGGGATTACAGGTGTGAGCCACCATACCCAGTTAGGGGGTCTCTCTCTTGCTCATGCTGGTCTCTAACTCCTGAGCCCACCCCTCCACCTCCCAGAGTATTAGGATTACAGGCATGAGCCATTGCGCCCGGCTGCTTTTAAGCATCTTGCGATGATAGCTGGGCATGGTGACATACACCTGCAGTCCTAGGTACTAGGGAAGCTGAGATAGGAGGATCTCTTGAGCCTAGGAGTTTGAGGCTGTCATGTGGTATGATTGCATGTGTGACTAGTCATTGCACTCCAGCCTGAGCAACATAGTGAGGTCCTGTCTCAACCACCCCCCACCCTGTGTGCACACACAACATCCTACAATGAATAGGGAAGTTCCCTACAACAAAGAATTATCCGCTTCAAAATGTCACGAGTGTTGCCAGGCAGTGTGGGTCACACCTATAATCCTAGCACTTTGGGAGCCTAGGGCAGGTGGATTGCTTGAGCTCAGGAGTTCGAGACCAACCTGAGTAAGAGTGTCTACTAAAAGTAGAAAAACTAGTTAGGCATGGTGGTACATGCCTGTAGTCCTACCTACTTGGGAGGCTGAAGCAAGAGGATCACTGAGCCCATGAATTTCACATTGCTGTGAGCTATGAAGATGCCATAGCACTTTACCCACGATGGCATACAGAGAGTCTGTTGTTTTTTCTTTTTCTTTTTTTATTTTTTAATTTTATTCAGAGTGAGACGCTAAAAAAAAAAAAAAAAAAAGTCGTGTCTTAGCACCTGTAGCTTAGCAGCTAGAGCGTCAGCCACATACACTGGGGCTGGTGGGTTCAAACCTGGCCCAGGCCAGCTAAACAACTGCAACTGCAACAAAAAAATAGCTGGGTGTTGTGGCAGGTGCCTGAAGTCCCAGCTACTTGGGAGGCTGAGCCAAGAGAATTGCTTGAGCCCAGGAGTTTGAGGTTGCTGTGAGCTGTGACACTACAGCACTCTATCGAGGGCAACATAGTGAGACTCTGTCTCAAAAAAAAATGTTATTAGTGCTGAAGTTGAGCAACTCTGGAAGACAGACTTGAAGAAAGCAATGGTGGGCTGGGCGCTTGTAGCTTAGCTCAGTGGCTAGGGTACCAGCCACATGCACCAAAGCACTGGTGGGTTTGAACCTGGCCTGAGCCTACTAAACAAACAAACAAAAAAAAAAAAAAAAGAAGGAAAGAAAAGAGAGAAAGTAATGGTGTTGGCTGGTCGAGGTGGCTGATGCCTGTCTTCCTAGCACTCTGAGCGGCCTAGGCTGGTGGATTGCTTGAGCTCATGAGTTCGAAACCAGCCCGAGCAAGAGCAAGACCCTGTCTCTAAAAATAGCTGGGTGTTGTAGCAGGTACTTGTAGTCCCAGCTTCTCAGGAGGCTGAGGCAAGAGAATTGCTTGAGCCCAGGAGTTTAAGGTTGCTGTGAGCTGTGATGTTATAGCACTATACTCAGGGTGACAAAGTGAGACTCTGTATAAAAAAAAAAAAAAAAAAAAGAAAGAGAGGAAGAGAGGGAGTGAGGGAGGGAGGAAAGGAGGGAAGAAGGGAAGAAAGGAAAGAAAGAAAAGAAAGAAGAAAGAAAGGAAAGGAAAGAAAGTGATGGTATCTTAGGGAAGAGCATTCATCACAAAAGTAAATTGCTATTGTAGGCTGGGCGCCTGTACTCAGTGGCTAGGCCTCTGGCCACATGCTCCAGGGCTGGTGGTTTTGAATTTGGCCCTGGCCTGCTTAAAAAAAAATAGCCTGGCATTGTGGTGGGTACCTGTAGTCCCAGCTACTAGGGAGGCTGAGGCAAGAGAATCGTTTGAGCCCAAGAGTTTGAGGTTGCTGTGAGCTATGATGGCATGGTACTCTACCAAGGATGACAAAGTGAGACTCTTTCTCAATAAAAAAAAAAAAAAAATTCAATTGCTATTGCAAAGACCCTAAGATGGAGTGTGGCTGGCTTTTTGGAAGAACTAATAGTAGGCCCAGATGGATAAGGGGAAGAGGTGAATGAATGAGGGCCAGATTATGCTTTGAGGTCATTGTTAGGACTTTGGCTTTTATTTTGAATGAAATGGGGAGCCATTGGAAGTTTTGATGGGGCAGAATGCTATGATATGATTTAGATTTTTTTTTTTTATTGTTAAATCATAGCTGTAATCATGGGGTACAATGTGCTTTTTTTTTTTTTTTTTGAGACAGAGCCTCAAGCTGTCACCCTGGGTAGAGTGCTGTGACATCACAGCTCACAGCAACCTCCAATTCCTGGGATCAAGCGAGCCTCCTGCCTCTGCCTCCCAAGGAGCTGGGACTACAGGTGCCTGCCACAACGCCCGGCTATTTTTTTTTTTTTTTTTGAGACAGAGCCGCAAGCTGTCGCCCTGGGTAGAGTGCTGTGGCATCATAGCTCACAGCAACCTCCAATTCCTGGGCTCAAGCGAGTCTCCTGCCTCCGCCTCCCAAGTAGCTGGGACTACAGGCGCCCGCCACAATGCCTGGCCATTTTTTTGGTTGCAGCCATCATTGTTGTTTGGCGGGCCCTGGGCTAGATTCAAACCCACCAGCTCAGTTGTACGTGGCTGGCGCCTTAGCCTGTTGAGCCACAGGCACCGAGCCTGTAGATTCTTTTTTCATACTATTTGCAAATCAGAATTTTTGTTAGGAAAATGTTTAAAATACAACATGTTTTAAAATTATTGAAGAAACTCTCATTTTTTAACTTATAGCTGCATAAAATCTGTTATGTTTTTAACGGAAGTGTATACCAGGTACCAGTATACACTGATTCCTGCTCCATCCCTACTATTAGGATAATTGTGTTTTCCTATCCTGAAGTAACTCGGCTATAGCAGACCTTTCATAGTCGACACTTCCCCACACTGACTACTTCCATGAGAGGACCTAATTTTCACAGACTGGAAATGTACGTATCAGTACAGTAGACACATAGGTTGATATGTTGACCAGTTTGTTACAGTCCCTGGGATGCCCAGTTTACAGAGGTTCTACATATTATGCATTTAAAGTATAAACTTTAAGTTAAATTTATTAAGATATTATAGTCCACTAAGTTTTTTTTTAATATTTTCAATTGAAGTTAAGTCTTACCTTGTTACCAGATTCAGAAGAAGATGTTGTGGAAACTCCGGCTGTTTCCCATGAAGAACACACGCACCAAGAGATAAAGGGCCAGAAAACACTGGCAACTCCTGCCGTTCGCCGCCTTGCAATGGAAAACAATGTAAGTTCATATGTGAGTGTGAGATTGCCTGGAAAGTATATGTTTGTATCTTGGAAAAATTAGCCCACTATCCCATGATGAAATGGCTCAAGTTAGAAATAAAGAAAACATGAAAATGTTTATTACTAAAAAGTGATAGTTTGTATAAAAGTACTTGGGAGAAATGAGAAGTTGTGAACTTACTATAACATTAATTGAGCAGCGTGGATTATTATTTTTGCTTCTTTTTTTTTTTTTTTGAGATAGAGTCTCATTATGTCATCCACGTTAGAGTGTGTTGCATCAAAGCTCACAGCCTCTTACAACTCTGGGGCTGGCTCAAGCGATTCTCTTGCCTCAGCCTTATGAGTAGCTGGGACTATAGGCAACTGCCATAATACCCAGCAGTTTTTTTGGTTGCAGTTGTCGTTGTTTAGCAGGCCCAAGCCGGACTTGAACTTGCCATCCTTGGTGTATGTGGCTGGCACCTTACTCACTGAGCTACAGACACCGGGCCTTATTATTTTTTCTTAAAGCCTATTTATGGTAAGAGCTCCCATTTATTGAGCACTTGTAAATACCAGTCAGCACCTTAGGTTGGGTCCTCTAGAAGCATAGCTTGAGACAGGAATTTGGGTGCATTTAATGATTGATTGAAGGAGAGGAAAATCTATAAAGGGAAGGAAGGAAGCAGGATAAGAAAGAGAAGAGAAAGGAAATGGGCCAGGTGTGCATGTGTTGTCAAGGATCTGTCCTAATGCGTTGGGGAGAGCCTTCGAACTCCAGCTTTGCGGTGAGGAGGACAGCCTTCTATACTCCCTCTGGAAGTATAGAAATGGAAGGTAGAAAGCCAGGTAAGTGGGCTCCCTGTCTCTGTGGTAAGTAGTTACATATTATCTTATTTAGCCCTGCCTGATAAGAGACAGTTCTAAGACTTGAAGAGGTTAAGTAACAAGTTTGAAGATGTAGAGCTTACATGGCATGGGAGCCAGAATTCGAAAATGAGTATATGTCACTTTAACACCAGTGCTCTTAGACATTATATGGTGCTTCGGTGATCATTGCTTCTATTATTTGAGCACACACTATTCTTTGAATAGGTGCCAGACATTGTACTCACATTATCCCTAATCCTTGTAGCAATCCTGCAGGATGGTTTGGATTATTCCCATTTTGCTGATGAAAAAGGGCAGGGAGGTTGATTAACTACATGTATCTAAAATCACATTAACTGAACTGGGGATTTGAACACAAATGTGTCTGTTTCCAAAGCCTGAATTCTTTCCATTGTGCCCCACAATGCAGACTTTTTGTTTGTCTGTTTTTGAGAAAAGTATTAATAATTAAATTACATATCACAGAAGTTTTAGAAAAAAATAGAAGTTTACATTTTGGAAAAACATTAATAGCATCATTAAAATGTTCATTCATACCCTTTCAGCCAGTTATGCTGCTGTTGGAGAACTATGTCAAGAAAATAATCTGAGCGGCGCCTGTGGCTCAGTGAGTAGGGTGCAGGCCCCATATACCAAGGGTGGTGGGTTCAAACCCAGCCCTGGCCAAACTACAACAAAAAAATAGCCAGGCATTGTGGAAGGTGCCTGTAGTCCCAGCTACTCGGGAGGCTGAGGCAAGAGAATCGCCTAAACCCAGGAGTTGGAGGTTGCTTTATCTACCAAGGGTGATAAAGTAAGGCTCTGTCTCTTTCTAAAAAAAAGAGAAAAAGACTCTAGGATATATTCTTTCTGGTGTTTTATATCACCAAAAATTAAAAGGTGTGTATGTGTTCAAAATCAGGGAAATGCTTAGGTAAATTATGTTTTATACCTTTGAGGAATTTATATAATCCTTAAATGTACTTAAATATGAAGACCATTTAGCATAATTAAAAATGGAAATAATATGGAACACTATTAAGGGTATCAGATGAAATGATGGTTTTATATATTGCTTTGAGAGCTATAAAGCATTTTACCAATGTATTTTTTTGTTTGCTTTTTGAGATGTCTCACTCTCTTGCCCTGGGTAGAGTGCAAGGGTGTCATATCTCACAGCAACCTCAACCTCTTGAGCTTCAGTGATCCTCTTGCTTCAGCCTACTGAGTAGTTGGGATTACAGGTGCCCAACAACACCTGGCTGGTTCTTCTATTTTTGGTATCAGTGGGGCCTCACTTTTGTATAGGCTGGTCTCAAACTCCTGAGCTCAGGGGATCCACCTGCTTCAGCCTCTCAGAGTGCTAGGATTATATATAGGCGTGAGACACCACTCCTGACCACCAGTATTTTTTTCTTAATTATGTAGAATGACCACCTGTAGAAGAAATGTATATTTGGCTTTCCTATGTCACTTTCTAAAGATATATATAATTAGTTAACTAGAGTATTTATATGATTATTAAAAATTAGTAGATTTTATTATAAATCACCTTTTTCTTGTTGTAACTTGCATATTTATAAATTGAGTTTGTTTAAAACTAAAAACCAGTGACATTTACAGTTGTTTGTAATTGCCAAAAACTTATTTGTTTAAATTCTCAGAGTTTGTTATAAATTTAGTGTTTGACATAATAAAGTCCTTTATTCTTTAAGGTTATCCTTAGAGATGCCTTAATACAAATGAAACTAGATATAACCCTGAGAAATTAATGAAACACACTGTGTGTGAGGATATCATTCAAGCTAATGTGCTTATTTTTTATTTAAATAGAATTAAATTTTGTACTGATATTTTGTACTGATATTTCTAAAGCAACTATCAGAAAAAACTGATTTGAGAGAACTTTGGTATGATGATTAAGCAATTACATGTTTAATTGATAGCTAATATCAGAAACATGGGTCTAAACTTATTATAGTGTTACTTTTTCTTTAAATTCTCAAATTCTTAGTTCTCAGTTGTTGTTTTGGAGACAGAGTCTTACTCTGTTGCCCAGACTGAAGAGGAATGGTCCCAGCATAAGTAACTGCAGCCTTGATCTCTTGGGCTCAAGGGATCCTTCTGTCTCCTGAGTAGCTGGAACTACAGGCATATGGCACCAAGCCTGACAAGTTAAAAAAAAAAATTACATTTTGAAGCAGGGTCTCACTATGTTGCCCAGGCTAATCTTAAACTCTGGCCTCCGTCCTCCCTCCGTGACCTCCCAAAGCACTGAGATTACAAGTGTGAGCCACTATATCCGGCCCAGTTCTCCCATTCCTTATGTGGTCTCCAAGAGTAGAAAAGATTGAGTAAAAATTATGCAAATGAATTAAAAATACCTGACTATTTAAAAATGCAAGTTTTCATAATAGCTATGGATTATATAGATACCTCACAGTTACCAGTGTGTACAAAAGTAATAAATAATTACTTATGTAGAGTACCAGGAGCTTATCTAGTAAGATAATGAAAACGTTATTTTCTTGTTCTAATTTATTGGACAGAGATATATTTTTACCTTCCATTGATTAAATTCCATTTTGAAATCTTAAATGTTTCATTTTTAAGCAGCTGTATTTTTAGCATTGAAATATGTCATTTTTTAGATTAAACTGAGTGAAGTTGTTGGCACAGGAAAAGATGGCAGAATTCTTAAAGAAGATATTCTCAACTATTTGGAAAAGCAGACAGGAGCTATATTACCTCCTTCACCAAAATCTGAAATTATGCCACCTCCACCAAAACCGAAAGACATGACTATTCCCATACCAGTATCCAAATCTCCAGTATTCACAGGCAAAGACAAAACAGAACCCATAAAAGGTAAAAATAAGAACAATAACGTAAGGTGCTTATTTGGGGGAAAGCTACTTCAACAGATAAATGTATATAATTCAATGTTTTCAGTTCTTACTAAAGGGTAAGTTCAAATTCAGCATATAATGTTTTTGGTTTTTTTTGGCCAGGGCTGGGTTTGAACCCACCACCTCTGGCATATGGGGCCGGCACCCTACTCACTGAGCCACAGGGGCCACCCTCCATATAATGTTTTAATGGTGTGTCAGGATTCCTGGACATTCCAGCCTGGGCTGGTGGTCGACAAGGGAGATAGCACTGGAAAAAACACGAGACTTTCATAAAAACTTAGTGCATAAAAGCCGGAGAGTCTGAGGAGGCATACACAGTTTTTTGTGTCTGCTGGCAGCTCAAGACAGTATAGCACTGGTCCTGCTTCTTAGGGGTCTTATATTGGGTATAGCCATAGGGTAAACATGCAAGAATAGACAGCAGTTAAAGATAAAAGAAAAGGGAGCTTAAGGCCTCCAGGAAGGTTGGGTGAAGGGCAGCAGATGGGTAAACAAGATTGGTGAAACAACATAGCTCTTCCAGGAAATACTTTCAATTTATATGTACTATTAATTTCTGAAGAATGATACCTTAACAGGTTTGTTGGAGTACAAACTTGTATGCTGGTAATTTTTCTGTTTGAAGATTTGCTCAGAATATTTTAAACGTTTGTTATTTTTAGTTAGCTTTCTAAATAGCTACTTCTAATTTGTTATGTATAAACTCTTAGGATGATTAACTTCCAGAAGCGTGGTTTGGCAAGAACAGCCAAGAGGTAGACACTGAATTGCATCCTTTTGAATTCTTTCGGCACCATAGCATTTAAAGCGATTACCCACCATGTTATTATACTTGTCACCAGTGTTGTGAGGCAGCCAGTGCTCAGTGCTGAGATTAGTGACTTGTGGTGCAATGTGATGTGATCAAGATGGTAGCAAGAGGAAGAGTTTAATTGAGAGAGTAAAGAACATTCGAGAACCTTCTGTTTTTTAAAAACGGTAGGAGGGATTTAAAAATTTAAATAACTCACAGTTGTATCTTTTCCAGGCTTTCAAAAAGCAATGGTCAAGACAATGTCTGCAGCCCTAAAGATACCTCACTTTGGATATTGTGATGAGGTCGACCTTACTGCGCTGGTTAAGCTACGAGAAGAATTAAAACCCATTGCTTTAGCTCGTGGAGTTAAACTCACCTTTTTGCCCTTCTTCCTAAAGGTGAGATTGCATTCATTTCAAGTGTGGCTTGAGAAGGACATTTAAATTTTATTTTATAAATATGCAATGTGTTGACTGTGGGTTTGAATAAAATATTACTTCTCATCATGTCATATAGTTAGAAAATGCATAAATGCAATATTTCGTGGGATTTCTAAAATGGAAATTTTTGTCATATTTTTATATACATATATTTTTGAGCTAGGTGGAAATTATCCTGCCAGTTAAGTAAAGCCTTTAATTCTAATAGACACACTCCAGCAAAGTAATGACTTGACACTGATTTTGCAAATATCACTGACTAGAAGGCAAAGAAGAAAAACACAAATGTCAGAGACACTCAGGCAGCAACGTATATTAAATGTTCGTGCCAACTCAGCCCTTCGTTTGGCCAAGGACACCAGCTACCAAACTGACCTCTCCTGGCCAGTGCACTTTGTTTTTTTTTTCAGACAGAGCCTCAAGCTGTCACCCTGGATAGAGTGACGTAGCATCACAGCTCACAGCAACCTCCAACTCCTGGGCTCAAGCGAGTCTTCTGCCTCCGCCTCAGGCGCCCACCACAACGCCCGGCCATTTTTTGGTAGCAGCCACCATTGTTGTTTGGCGGGCTCAGGCTGGATTCGAACTCGCCAGCTCAGGTGTACATGGCTGGCGCCTTAGCCTGTTGAGCCACAGGCGCCAAGCCTGGCCAGTGCACTTTGAATCCTTGCTAAATTTTCCTTCTACACAGGGAAATAGCTTGCCTCCCTTTCTCCATTTTAGTTCCTAGTGTATATTTAGACTACAGGTCTATTTCTCATGGAGATCTTAAGACTACATGTAAGTAAGGAGATCACTTAGAAAAATCTCCTTAAATCTCCTTGATCTTTACAAGCTACCTGACTACTTTATATTTTATTCTGAAAGCAGCAGTTCTCAACCTGTGGGTTGCAATCCCTTTGTAACAATGAAAATACATCCTGCATATCAGATATTTACATTACAATTCATAACAGTAGCAAGATTACAGTTATGAAGTAGTAACGAAAGTAATTTTATGTTGGGGGTCACCACAATATGAAGAACTGTATTAAAGGGTTGCAGCATTAGGAGGCATTATGAAGGTTGAAAACCACTGGATTAAGGTGACCTAGTTTTGCAGTGCTTGAAGGTAACATTGGAAGTAATATGCCCAGGTACATGGAGACTTGGAATTAAACTCAGCATAAATAAGTGTTCTCTCTCTACTTTTTCTTGAGACAGAGTCCCACTTTGTCACCCTGGGTAGAGTGTCATGGCATCCTAGCTCATAAGCAACCTAAAACTTCTAGGCTCAAGTAATCCTCTTGCCTCAGCCTCCCAAGTAGCTGAGACTATAGGTGCCTACCACAATGCTCAGCTAGTTTTTCCATATTTAGTAGAGACAGGGTCTAACTTTTGCTCAGGCTGGTCTCAAACTCCTCAGCTCAAGCAGTCCACCCACCTCCGCCTTCTAGAGTGCTAGGATTGTAGGCGTGAGCCGATGAGGCCGGCCTTTATCCATCCTTTTTATTTATTTATTTATTTTTATTAAATCATAGCTGCATACATTAGTGCAATCAAGGGGTACAATACACATTTCATATCCAATCTGAAATGTTTTAAAATACTCCTTACTGCTAAGAATCTCCTGTCCCTCTAAGTGAAAGGTGCTAAGGCTGCATTCTCTTTCTGTTAAACAGGCTGCATCCTTGGGATTACTACAGTTTCCCATCCTTAATGCTTCTGTGGATGAAACCTGCCAGAATATAACATATAAGGTTGGCTATACATTGTGAAAATGATCTCGTTATAAATAGAACATTGTGCCAATGTGCTTGTAAGCTAAAGAGACTTCTGTTATACCTCAAATAGTGGTATTTTCTAGATTAGAATTAAAAATATGGGATAAAACAGTAACTTAAGTATAATTTATTGTTATTGTTGTTTTTACAGGTTAATAAGGCTACTATCTAGATATGGAGATGGGCATTTTTAAGCTTTTTTGGTTTTCTGCTTAAGATAATGGAAATACAGTAGAACTTATATAAGTTAACCACTCCAAGGACTATAATAGGCTGGTCAACATAAGGAAGTAGGCTTACTCTATTGATATGTACATGGGGTACATGTCTGGTCTATGAAAATTAGGTCAACTTAAGGAGGTGGTCAATGTAGGGAGGTGGTCAGCGATGGAGGTTCTACCGTATATGGCAGTATCGCAGTAGATTGTGTTATTTACCCTTCTTGCCCTCTCTAAAAGAAGCAGTCCTCTCAAAATTAAAATTCCTAAAATTTTAAGAATAAGAATAATTTAAATGAGAAAAGGAATGTTTGTATTCAATTTGAGTCAACTCTTCTATTTGGAGTGGGTGCTTCTTATATAAGACCCGGAACTTTTGGGGGCTGCCACTCTCATGTACATTTCTCATTAGAAATATATCACTAGGAAGTGAGTTTAGATATTCTGTGTTGTCAGATATAAAGTACTAATATGATTAATATAGCTGCTTATATTTTTTATAATATTTCCTGATTAAGTATATACTTGTTATAAAAATTTCGGCAAGAAAATAATGTTTACTTTCTTTTCTTTTTTTTTTTGAGACAGAGCCTCATTATGTCACCCTGGGTAGAGTGCTGTGGCATCACAGCTCACAGCAACCTCAAACTCTTGGGCTTAGCGAGTCTTTTACCTCAGCCTCCCAAGGAGCTGGGAGGTTTTGATGTAGTTGTCATTGTTGTTTAGCAGGCTGACTGGGTTCAAACCCACCAGCCCCAGTGTATGTGGCTGGCACCCTAGCCACTGAGCTATGGGCGCCGAGCCAGTGTTTACTTTCAAGCTCATAACCCTATGATCACTTACTATTTATGTTAAGATATTCGTAGTTTCAGGATATCATTCTTATGATGTACTTTTAAAAAAATGTATAGAATTATTCATATTTTTCTTTATCTCACCTTTTTCTTTTTAATATACTATAGACATCATTGTAGGTAAATATAGTGTTATCATTTATTTAGTCAGTGACTTATTAATGAACATTTTAACTGCACTTTCTCAAACTTATAAACAATCTGTATTCAGCATTTCTGTGTATCTTTATATAGTTCTGCATTTAGCTCTTTAGAATGTATTTTTATAAAGTTAAAGTTTGACAAATAGTGTCCTATGCGCTCCAGAAAGTTTATACAGGGTTGAGTATCTCTTCTCCGAAATGCTTGGGACCAAAAACATTTTGGATATGGGCCCCTTATTTTAGAATATTTGCATATATACAGTGAGATATCTTAGGGCTAGGCCCTAAACCTAAACACAGAATTAATTTATGTTTCATATATACCTAGACACATATGCCAAAGGTAATTTTATACAATTCTTTTTTTCTTTTCTTTTCTTTTTTTTTTTTGGTGACAGAGTCTTTCTATGTCACCCTTGGTAGAGTGCCACAATGTCACAGCTCACAGCAACCTCAAACTCCTAGGCTCTAGCAATTCTCTTTCCTCAGCCTCTCTAGTAGCTGAGACTACAGGTGCCTGCCACAGGCCCGGCTATTTTTTTGTTGTTGTAGTTGTCACTGTTGTTCAGCAGGCCCTGTTGGTTTGAATCCGCCAGCCCCCATATATGTGGCTGGCACCCCAACCACTGAGCTACAGGCACTGAGCCCAATTCTTTTTTTCTTAAGAGATGGGGTTTCCTTTTGCCCAGGCTGGAGTGCAGTAGTTGGATCACAGCTCACTGTAGCCTCGAACTCCTGGGCTTGAATGATTCTCCCATCTCAGCCTCCTCAGTGGCTAGGACTATAGGTATGCTCTGCTGCCACACCTGTCTAATTTTTAAATCTCCAACTCTTGGCCTCAGGCAATCCTCTTGGCTAACCCTCCAAAAGCACTGGGATTAGATGTGTGAGCCCTTGTGCCTGGCATCATTTTTAAGTTTTGTTTTGTTTTGTTTTGTTTTTGAGACAGAGCCACAAGCTGTCACCCTGGATAGAGTGCTGTGGCATCACAGCTCACAGCAACCTCCAATTCCTGGGCTCAAGCGAGTCTCTTGCCTTCGCCTCCCAAGTAGCTGGGACTATAGGTGCCCGCCACAACACCCGGCTAGTTTTTTGGTTGTAGCTGTCATTGTTGTTTGGTGGGCCTGGGCTGGATTCAAACCCATCAGCTAAGGTGTATGTGGCTGGCGCCTTAGCCGGTTGAGCCACAGGCACAGAGCCAAAAATCATTTCTTTTAAATCATTGCCAATCTGGTAAAAATCATTTTTGGTAGTTGTTTTTAGAAGAGAGTGAAAGTTGATTTTTTTCCTTTGCTCTTAGCTTATTTATTTAAAGGCCTACTATATAATTTTTATTTTTTAGGCTTCTCATAACATTGGGATAGCCATGGATACTGAGCAGGGTTTGATTGTCCCTAATGTGAAAAACGTTCAAGTCTGCTCTGTATTCGAGATCGCCACAGAACTGGATCGCCTCCAGAAACTGGGCTCCGCGGGTCAGCTCAGCACTGCCGACCTTACAGGAGGGACATTTACTCTATCCAACATTGGATCGGTAAGTAGTAATGATGTCCAAATTCATAAGCTATAATGAGATTTTTGATTATATGCTTAATTAAAAATATAAAATATCATTTACCATTTGTTCACTGAAAGCTTAGTTTTTCTACTCTCTCTCTTTTTTTTTTTTTAACAGATTGGTGGTACCTATGCCAAACCACTGATATTGCCACCTGAAGTAGCCATTGGAGCCTTTGGATCAATTAAGGTATCTGTATTAAATAACTGAAAAACAGAGATAGGGCAGCACCAGTAGCTCAGTGGGTAGGGCGCTGGCCACATACACTGAGCCTGGTGGGTTTGACCCCAGCCTGAACCAACTAAAAACAACAATGATGATTGCAACAAAAAAATAGCCAAGCGTTGTGGCGGGCACCTGTAGTCCCACCTACTTGGGAGACTGAGGCAAGAGACTCACTTAAGCTTAAGAGTTTGAGGTGGCTGTGAGCTATGACTCGATGGCACTCCACCCGGAGTGATAGCTTGAGACTCTGTCTCAAAAAACAAAAACAAACAAAAAAAAACAGAGTTCAAGCCCATTGAGGGTGGGAGCTGTAAACACAAAGCAAAGTAACCACTTGTAAGATTTTCCCCTCACTTTATAGGTTTGACTTTGTGAATTTGGGTCAGTAACTCTATTTAATTTCTTCCTAATTTGTTCCTAAGATCTAGGCCAGCAATTTCAGTAGCTGCCTTTATATATAATAAATAGTGGTAACCTGGATTGTTTCTGAATGGATCAACCATTGTGGATTATGCTAGGCACAAACATGAGTCTTTATGGATAATCATAAATACAGCCAATCTTCTATTAAAATATCTTTGAATAAAGAATACCAAGGCAGCGCCCGTGGCTCAGTGAGTAGGGCGCCAGCCCCATATACCGAGGGTGGTGGCTTCAAACCCGGCCCCGGCCAAACTGCATCAAAAAATAGCCGGGCATTGTGGCAGGCGCCTGTAGTCCCAGCTACTCGGGAGGCTGAGGCAAGAGAATCGCCTAAGCCCAAGAACTGGAGGTTGCTGTGAGCTGTGACTCCACAGCACTCTGCTGAGGGCAATAAAGTGAGACTCTGTCTCTACAAAAAAAAAAAAAAAAAAAAGAATACCAAAGATTCACCTGGGCAAGTGGCTCATGCCTGTAATCCTACCACTCTCGGAGGCTGAGGTGAGAGAATCTCTTGAGCTCTGGAGTTCAAGACCAGCCTGAGCAAATTAGCTAGGCATTCCCAGCTACTTGGGAGCCTGAGACAGGAGGATCACTTGAGCCCAGGAGTTTGAGGTTGCTGTGAGCTATGAGGATGTCACTGCTTTCCAGCCTAGCCTAGGTGACAGAGTGAGACCCTGTCTCAAAAAAAAAAAAAAAAAGGAATCATTGAGAATGTTAGTTAAAAATCCAGATTTCTTGGCCTTGGGGACTAACTCCCCAGAACTTATATTTTGAGCAGGAATTCAAGTGGGCCAAACAAAAATGATCTGTGACTATGTTTTAAGACACAGTTACTTAGAATAAGGGTTGCAATGATTCTTAACCCTGGCTATACATTAAAATCATATGGAAGTTTGAAAAAATTTATGCCCAATCTCACCCACCTTATACAAACTGAGTCAGAATTTGGGGGGATGGGGCTTGGGCATCCATATCAGTTCAGTGTTGTGGATCATCAAGGTAGATAAGCTCCTGGATACCTCTTCAGTACAACCATTACTAAATGTCATAGTCACAGCATTAACCTGGAGTTTGTTCTGCATGTTTTAAGAAGAACCTTTCTTCTTTTCTGTACTTACAATGCTTCTACTTTGAACCTCTCTGGGATTTGTCTTCATGAATTTGCCACTTGCATGTTGTATCCCAAACACTCACACAAGCTTTCCTTCAGCCTTTGAGTTGCTTTCTAAGTTATTCCATCTTCCACTTTCCTTTCCTGCAAACTGAGGAGATGGAGAAAAATCATAAACACACAGCATGACACTTGTTCTTTCTGAATCAGGATTTCTCTGAGTGGTGACTTCTCTATCACTCGTTCTCTTCCCAACAGGAATTCAAATTTGAATCTCACGGAATTCTGGTTTCCAAACCACGTTTCCAAACCAAGACACCTGTTCAATAGTTTTATTTTTCTCTTTCCTTGAAGAAATTTATTTTTTTCCTGAATTATATGTGTGTGAATGTATATAATTGCGATTAAATACAAGAGGTGACAATTAAGTTCACAAACCCATCCTAGAAAAAGTGCCGTATACCTCATTGCTGAACATCACTGCAGTCACCTGCAAAGTATTCCCCACGGGAAGCTACGCACTGCCACCAGGGCCTAATGCCTAATCCACCTTCCCAAGCAATTTTGGAACTCTTTTTCTGGAATGGCCATGACAGCTATTGTCGTGCAGCACACAAGAACACACACTAGTAATGAACACCATGCAGCAACATGTTGCCACGTTGCCACAAACACATTTGCGAGACACTAATACACCAAGGTTAGGAAACCTCACCAAGGTCATACAGTGTAGCCAGCGTAAACATGTGGTGCAAGGTTGTTGACTTAATTGTCAGGCCTCACGTTATGACAGCTCTGATTTGCATCCTTTCCATTTTCTGGCTATTGTCAATGGTGCTATATCTGCTCAGGAGATATATTTTTACACAATCATTTTAGCCATACTGTCTTCAGCTGTGAAGCATAGTTCTTTGAGTATATACCTTAATGTGATCTTTGCCACATAGGGATAAGTAGTATTTCATCCCTTTCTCCTTTTTGTATTATCTTTCCTTTGCTATTTTTCTCTTTTCATTATAAATTTTTAATTCTTTGTCGTCAAGTTGTTTAAATCAAGAAACCTCCACATTACTCAATTCTCAGTCTTCTTCCTGGACCGACTTAGCTGTCCTTGAGACAGTTAATCAATTCCACCTTCTTGAAACACTTTCCTCACACTGACTTGCAGAGTATCTGTCTGCTCTGGGTCTCCTTCTGCGTCCCTGCGTCCCTTACAGTCACTTCTGTCCATATCTCCTCATGTTCCCAAGCTCCAAACATCAGAGCAGCCAGGATATAGTCTCACCCCTTTCTTTCTCTGACTCAGTCTCATGGCTTTAAATACCATTTATACACTGATGACTCTCAAGTTTTTATTGCTAGATTAGACCTCTTTTTTTTTAATGGAGACAGAGTCTCACTCTGTAGCCCTGGGCAGAGTGCCATGGTGTCATAGCTCACAGCAACCTCAAAGTCTTGGACTCAAGCAAGCCTCTTGCCTTGGCCTCCTGAGTAGATTACAGGTGCCCGCCACCTCACAACTAGCTAGTTTTTTTCTCTTTGTTCAGGAGTTAATAAAAGGCTGGTCTCATACTCCTGGACTCAAGTAATCCACCCGCCTGGGCCTCCCAGAGCGCTAGGTGTGAACCACACACCTACATTAGACCTCTCCTTTGAACTACAAACTGATATCTTGCTTGGATGTCTAAAAGGCATCACGGATTTTAACATGCCCCAAACTGAGCTCCTGCTTATTACTCTGTCCTCAAATCTGTTCTTCTCGAAGTCTCCTGTTTTAGTGACTGGCTCTTCTGTTCCAGTGGCTTATCTTGCTCAGAATTAAAGGCAAGTAGCTGTCGTGGCCTCCAGGCCCCTACACTGATGCTATTCAGAGTGATCCAGACCCTGCACGTGGTGTGACTGTTGTAAACCAGGTGCGAGGAGATAAGTACAGAAAGGGACAGTAGAGCTTAGAAACTGTAATAGCAGTTTGATAGTGGGATTTTATGTCATTGAATCTAATAATAAGAAGTTCCAGGGGGTGCCTGTGGCTCAAAGGAGTAAGATGCTGGCTCCCTATGCCGGAGGTGGGGGGTTCAAACCCAGACCCGACCAAAAACTGCAAAAAAAAAAGTTCCAGCACAGTATACATCATCTTGCCTCCATAAGACCTGATCCCGGTGTTGACCATGTAAAGGTCATAGAGCTTCTTCAGAGCCTGTTTGATTTCGTGCTTGTTGGTTTCGACATCCACCGTGGACACAGTGTGTTGTGGTCTTCACGGCTCACTGTGGTTGGGGGAACTTGATGGCAGAGTGGTCAAGCTTGTTTTTCCTGGGGGTGTTCTCATGATATTTGGGTTGCCTTTACAGCTGCATTCTTGGCTGGGAGATGGGCAGATCTTCTTTTTTGTGTATGGCTGTGAACTTATTTTAGCATTGCCTTCTTAACGGGGGTAATAATGGAGGATTACAAATGGAATGAGATGTGGAGATGACATAGACCAGGGATATTTGCTTAATCTAGAGTATGAGATCACATAGAAATGTGTGCATTTATAAGAATATATAATTTTTTTAAACTTTCAAATCTGAAGTTTGCATAAGAATCCTTTTTAAAATTTTATTTTAATAGATTTGAAGGGTACATATGGTTTTTTGTTACATGGATGTGTTGCATAGTGAAGAAGTCTAGGCTTGTATTGTTCTCATCACCTGAATAGTGTACATTGTACCTGACAGGTAGTCATTCATTTTTAATGTTTTTTTTCTTTGAGAGACAGCGTCTTATTTTATTGCCCTCGGTAGAGTACCGTGGCGTCACACAGCTCACAGCAACTTCCAACACCTGAAGCAATTCTCCTGCCTCAGCCTCCTAAGTAGGTGGGACTACAGGCGCCTGCCACAACGCCCAGCTATTTTTCTGTTTTTGCAGTTTGGCCAAGACCGGGCTTGAACCCGCCACCTTTGATATATAGGGCCAACGCCCTACTCGATGAGCCACAGGCACTGCCCTTGAATGTATTAAAAAAAAAAAAAAATAGTCTTCAGGGGTTTAGAATTTTTTTAAGTCCTTACCAAATACAGATTGAGACGCATGACCTTTAATGACATGCTCCCTTCCACCCAGTGCAGCTGTGATCTTACCTGGCTACGGTCATCCACCCTCTCCCTCGTCTGCTGCTCCCAGCACCCCCCTCATGCCTCTACTCCGTCTTCTTTCCTCAGGTGTTCATATGGCTTGTTCCTCACTGACTGCAGTGAGGGAGGCTCATTTATCCTAGCTGACTGTCTCACCGCCCGGAGGAGTACCTGGCACAGTAGATGTTCAACAAATAATTGTTAAATATTTGAAATCTGAGATGAAACGTAATGAATGCAGGAATGGGAATTGTACAAGGAACAGAAAATACCTTGGAAAAACTCTGAAAGATTGAGGCACATTCTCAAAAAACAGGAGTAGTAGTCAGCGTTTTCAAAAAATACTTGGGACGCCCATTTTCTCTCTGTTGTAGGAAGGAGGATTTGCCTGATCTTATGTCACTGTTACAGCTTAATGTTTGAGCATGTGAAAGTTTACTCTTTGTTCTTTTTTCCCCCTAGGTCCTTCCCCGATTTAACCAGAAAGGAGAAGTATATAAGGCACAGGTAATGAATGTGAGCTGGTCAGCTGATCACAGAGTTATCGATGGTGCTACAATGTCACGCTTCTCTAATTTGTGGAAATCCTACTTAGAAAATCCAGCTTTGATGCTACTAAATCTGAAATGAAGATTGATAAGACATTCTTGAACTTTTTGAGTGTCCAAAGAGTTTATAAAGCCTCCCCGTGCCAGCACATGTTTATCTTTCTTGTTTGTAAAGTAAATGATTTGTATTCTATGATTAAGGTTCTAAGGCACAAAATTTATCACAGTTCTATTAGACTTTTTACTGACAATGAATAATGGTGTAATGGTTCTCCTGGGGCTGTCACATTTTATAGGTCAGAGTGTGACTTATTCATTTGGTGCTGTGGTCTTTGTTATCAATGGATTGAAAATGGCAACAGTAACAAAATTAGTGTTACAAAAGGACCGGCAGCCATAAATATACAGTATTTGCTTTTTTTTTTTTTTTTTGCTGACTCAAAATGTTTCAATTCTACTTAATTGGAAAAAGGAATTTATATACAAAAAATATTTTCCATTTCCCTACAATCATGCTAATTGTTGTATAAAATAAGTGCAATTATATTTACTCTTTTAAAAGCTATCCAGGTGTAGGGCGGTGCCTGTAGCTCAGCGGGTAGGGCACCGGCTACATACACTGAGGCGGGTGGGTTCAAACCCAGCCTGGGCCAGCTAAACAACAATGACAACTGCAACAACAACAAAAAAAGTAGCCAGCCGTTGTGGCAGGTGCCTGTAATCACAGTTACTTGGGAGGCTGAGGCAAGAGAATCACTTAAGCCCAAAGAGTTTGAGGTTGCTGTGAGCTATGACACTACAGCACTCTAAAGAGGACAACAAAGTAAGATTCTATCTCAAAAAAAAAAAAAAGATATCCAGGTATATATTCTTGCTCTGTATAGAGAATATCAAGTGTTTTATTGGTGTAAATTGACATGTTTTAAAAGGGGAAGCCTTAACCTGGTCTTAAAAATTCTCAATTATAGTTTTATAACAGTCTATGGAAGGTGTTTATTTAAAATATTGTAGATACACTTTTAGAATTGTGAAAATAATTCAATTTTTTGTTGGGAAAGAACTTCATCTTTGCAAACTTCCATCATGTAAGGAAACAATTTTAACTGTAGCAAGCTGACATTTTTTATATTCAGAAGTCTGCTCCCTTTTAACTTTCTTGGGTTTCAGCAAAAAAATAGGATAAAATAATAAATGAAGGTCTATTCCGCTCTCCATATGCTAAATGTGAATAAGAAGAGATAGGAACTTTAATGGGTAATGATGGACATAAAAATAAAATAATAAATTTTATGTATCAGTGATTTCATAATGATCATGTTAAAAGTCCACTTTAATCAGAAATAACATCAAGATGAATATAATACAACATTTTAATTTACATTCAGAAATTCAGGTTGTTGGCTCGGCGCCTGTAGCTCAACGGGCTAAGGCGCCAGCCACGTACACTTGAGCTGGTGGGTTCAAATCCAGCCCAGGGCCGCCAAACAACAATGATGGCTGCAACCAAAAAATGGCCGGGCGTTGTGGTGGGTGCCTGTAGTCCTAGCTGCTTGGGAGGCGGAGATAAGAGACTCGCTTGAGCCCAGGAATTGGAGGTTGCTGTGAGCTGTGATGCCACAGCACTCTATCCAGGGTGACAGCTTGAGGCTCTGTCTCAAAAAAAAAAAAAAAAAAAAAAGAAAGGAATTCAAGTTGTTGCTAATATTGTTCATTCAAATATTGTATGCCAGAATTAGTTGTTCAAATGAAGTTTTATGATGGAAAAAAGATCTTTTTAATGTCTAGACTTTTTCTCAAACTGGAAATAAATAATGTTTAAGTCAGAAAATAATAAATGCTATTATTTTAAAATAGCAGGTAATATAGAGTTATCAAGACAGTAATCATTCATAACCTATCACTACCAACATTTTAATGAATGTATCTGTAGCCATGGTTATTTCATTGGTATGAAAATGGGATCATTTAGCATTGTATCATGGATAATTTTCTATGTCAATAAACAATTCCACACTGTCATACTTTTAAATGGCTGCATAGTATTCCATGTCATGTCTTTATTGTACACTCAAATAAATAGTAAACACTTACTCTATACCAAGCATGCCCACCCTCTTGGTCCCTGCCTTCAATGGTCCTACAGCCTAGAAGAAGAAGCAAATATTGAATAACCATAAAAAATAGAATTATTCTTCTTGATATAAAATAACCCAAGTGCTGTGAACCATCTAATAGATGTTACTGATTCTAACTGGAAGGATTGGAAGATGGAAGTCCTGTAATTTAACTCATTTCCCACTGATAGGCGTTTGCTGAATTCTAAACAAAGAATAACATCGTCAGTAAAAATGTCTCCCTCACTTAAAGAACGTGAAAACTAGGAGAAGAGAGTTCTGAAACAACTATGTAAAATAGTCCACTGAAGGTGGTGAGAAAAATGTGTATTCAATTTTATTAGGATGAAATGTTCTGTAG
>CAUYON010178413.1:0-11656 GCA_963573935.1 Arctocebus calabarensis
GGCTGCAACCAAAAAATGGCTGGGTGTTGTGGCGGGCGCCTGTAGTCCCAGCTACTTGGGAGGTGGAGGCAAGAGACTCGCTTGAGCCCAGGAATTGGAGGTTGCTGTGAGCTGTGATGCTGTAGCACTCTATCCTGGGTGACAGCTTGAGGTTTGGTCTCAAAAAAAAAAAAAAAAGGGTAAAAGAGGCTCGGCGCCTGTGGCTCAACGGGCTAAGGCTCCAGCCACATACACCTGAGCTGGCGGGTTTGAATCCAGACTGGGCCTGCCAAAACAACAATGATGGCTGCAACCAAAAAATGGCCGGGCTTTGTGGCGGGCGCCCTGTGGTCCCAGCTACTTGGGAGGTGGAGGCAGGAGACTCACTTGAGCCCAGGAATTGGAGGTTGCTGTGAGCTGTGATGCTACGGCACTCACTCTATCCAGGGTGACAGCTTGAGGCTCTGTCTCAAAAAAAAAAAAAAAAAAAGGGTAAAAGATTAGGATTGTCACATGCACATTTTAGTGAATTTCACATGCTGTGCATGGTAAGTTATTTAGCAAGAAAAAAATTTTCACATAGTATACTACCTTCACAGGACCAAGTGAGAGTAAGCTAAGCTTCACTGACTATTCTCAAAGTGATGTATATACATGTACTTTCTTTCTCTTTTTTTTTTTCGTTGCAGTTTGGTCAGGGCTGGGTTTGAACACACCACCGCCAGTATATATGGAGCCGGCACCCTACTCCTTGAGCTACAGGTGCCACCCCCATACATGTATTTTCTGATTCGAACAGAGAAATACATTAATACCCCAAGCAAATGGCAAAAAAAGGGAACATCTTGCATGGAAAAGGGGACACCCAACAACTCTATAAACTATTTTCCACTTATCTATCCTAAATTAGGTTGGGTTTTTTTTTTTTTTTTTGGAGACAGAGTCTTACTATGTTGCCGTGGGTAGAGTACCATGGTGTTGCAGCTAACAGCAACCTCAAACTCCTGAGCTTAAGTGATTTTCTTGCCTCTGCCTCCCAAGTGGGACCATAGCTGCCTGCCACAACGCCTGGCTAACCTAAATCAGGTTTTAATAAACCAAAGAACTATTTGGTTGGTTCTTCTAAAACGCCTTAAAAATGAAACTCATCCACCTTCACACTTTTTCCTTTAATCTTTAAAAAGGAGACTTGAATCCTTAGCTTTGACTTTGTTTGTTTTTGTTTTTTAAAGATAGTAGCCTGCATCAATTTTTGGCTGGAAAAACTTACTATGTGAATTTTACAACACATTCCTAGAGTAGACAGGTCTATCTAAAGTTCTGTTTATGCATATTCTTGCTTTGTTGATAATAAGACTGACTGTAATTTACATGCCAAAAATCACTAAGGCACCATAAACTTAGAGACAATAGAAGCAAAAAGTGGTAAAAAGAATTATCCCCCTGGTTTACTGGAGAAATTAGGACTATAACAAAGAGCCAGACATTTTTTCCAGACTAATTTAAAGCCAAAAGTAAAAACATTGTCAATGCTCAGCAATCTATTTTCAACTACATTTTTTTAGAGGAGTAATAATACATAATCACCACTTTTAACTAGGGTGAAAACACTAATAACTTCACTAAGATACTTAATTCTCATAAATAGCAAAAACAATTTGCCAGGGGAAAGGCCAAAGCAGGAAAGAATCTTTATAATAGATTATTTCTTACAAATAACCATAAAGGCAACTTGTAGAAAAATGCCTCATTACAGTGCTTTAATCAGCTTGCTGATTCCAGAATGAAGAAAAGTATCATGAATGTATTTGTTTGTCTCAACCTGTGGGTCACAACCCCATGAGGAACTACATTAAAGGGTCATGGCATTAGGACGGTGAGAACCACTGCTCTAGGAAGTACTTAGGAAATTTATTATATGCTAGGTACTGGGTATACAAGAACAAAGATAAGTAAGAATGAAAGATTCTTATGCTGAAGTAGTTCATCACTTAAAAGGGAAGGGGGGGGTAACGGACAACTAAATGATGAAAGAATAGAAAGGGATAAATACATGTGAGAACCTGAAAAAATTACACAAGAAAGTGACATGTAAGCTATTTCTTTAGGGATAAGTAATATTTATTTTTCCCCAAGTACAGAGAACAGGACAGAAAGGAGGTGGGGAACACAAAGGTAATACTAAAAGTTAGGACAAGACACAAAGATGATCCTAAAAGTTAAAGTCACTGAAAAATAGGTAATTTAATGAAAACAAACTTTTTCCTAACATTGGGGACATGAGATCTACTATCAGAAGACCTGCAGTCAAGTTCAAATCACTCTGTCATTTACTAACTATATTTTCTTGGATAAGTCAATCTCTATTACCTGCTACTTCATCTTTCACCTTAAAGTTACACTAACACGCCGTAAAAGTATTAAAGAATCCTGATATACCAATATATAAAAATAAATTAATAGTCAGATACTAAAAGATCCAGATCAAAATATTATAGCTTATCATCTCACAGTGAATTTATACCACATATAAATCTTTTATGGCCTATAAAAATGTCACAAAAGTAAATTCTTTTTTTTCTTTTTTTTTTTTGAGACCAAGCCTCAAGCTGTCACCCTGGATAGAGTGCTATGGCATCACAGCTCACAACAACCTCCAAATCCTGAGCCCAAGCGAGTCTCTTGCCTCTGCCTCCCAAGTAGCTGGGACTATAGGTACCCGCCACAACACCCGGCCATTTTTTGGTTGCAGCCGTCATTGTTGTTTGGCGGGCCCAGGCTGGATTTGAACCCGCCAGCTCCGGTGTACATCGCTGGCACCTTAGCCCATTGAGCCACAGGCACCGAGCCACAAAAGTAAATTGTTTTTAAATAGGTAAAAATTATAGTTTCCTGTTAGGTCCTATATCAAACATCTAATTGCCACCAGCTAAGTACATAGATAATATAATATAATATAAGACTACAATATCCTTAGAATCAACAAATGAAAAGTTTAATGTAACAAGCTTTATGCTTAACTGGTGTCCCGGATGGGACATTAAAGCAGCAATTGTACATCTGTGTCTCTGTTCCTCTCATCGTGGTTTAACTGACAGGAAGCAGAGAATAAGATACAGCATACAAATGTCAAGTATTTCCTGCCTTCCCTGCTATATCTTTATGTCTTGTTTTATAAATAGCCCAATAGTTCATGTGAAAATATATCTAAGTATGGCATCAGAAACATGAATGGTAAAGAGTGTTTATGAAAACAGAGCCAATAAAAAGTTATTTTGGTGCAGGGATCAAAAATTTAATATGCACATAAAGACTCATTATAATCTTTCGAAGAAGTGGTCTTAGGCACAAACACCATATAAATTAAGATTTGAAAACCATAATGAGTAAAAAATCAAGTATTTTAACAGTAGAACAAGCCTGCAAACTATTTTACCCAACTATTTACATGAAAACACTCTTTTGATATGACTCCAGCCCCCACCCCTGCCTTTACCTATCAAAAAAAGATAGCTAGCACAAACTGACTCTCAACAAAGCAGAACTAACAACTTGCCTCTTTGATCTTTGGTCATTTTTGCTGTGGCATCTTATCTGCACTCTTCCTAGATTATTTATGTCTCCCACCAAACTCTCTCTACTCCCCTGCTCACTTCCCTAGGTACCCAAAATTTGGCTCACATTATTTACTCGTATTATTTATGTTCAACTATATACAAACCAAGTAGAACTCTATTCTCAATAGGTGAATTCTGCCTGCCTCAAGTCCTTTTAAGCAAATTTCCAATTAACTATAACTAAAACAGGGGTGTTCACTTTTTTTTTTTTTTGAGACAGAGTCTCACTATGTTGCCCTTGGGTCGGTAGAGTGCCGTGGCATCACAGCTCACAACAACTTCAAACTCTTGGGCTTAAGCGATTCTCTTGCCTCAGCCTCCCAAGTAGCTGGGACTACAGGCGCCTGCCACAATGCCCAGCTATTTTTCGGCTGCAGTTGTCACTGTTGTTTAGCAGGCCCAGGCCGGGCTCAAACCCTCCAGCCTCGATGTATGTGGTCGGCTCTGTACTCAGTGAGCTGTGGGTGTCAAGCCGGAGTTTTCACTTTTTATCATACTTAGCAGCCTCCCAAACTAACTTAGAATATCTCACACTGTATATAAACTTAGGCAAACTGTAACATTCTTATCCGTTCTCACTGGTCAATTCTTTCCCAAACAATAAAAGCATAAACTACCACAGCTAAACTGCACCAGGCTTTAGTGCTATTCCATTACAGGTCAGTGTCCGACATAACTCTTCAAATTTTACTGCACACAATCCCATCTTGAGCTTCCTGTGACCTCTTTTTCCAAAAAAGAACTTAACATATACCTGGTAATCAGGTGCCTTAAGCAAGGCAGCAGGCTCCTAAAGCAACATTTCCTAAATGAGTGGCTTGGAAAAAAAAAAAATTATTTTTATTCAGTACTTTTAAAATGGAAGGATTTAGCTCATTCTTTTCAAGAGTTTAAGAGTTACTAGTAACTTGCTAGCATATCTTTAGTATATTTTTTCTCTTATTTGTAAACGTATCAGCTCGATTGTCCCCAATATCTAGGGAAAAGAAATAAATGTTCTCTGAACCCTGAAGGAAGAACTTGGTACATTTCCTTACACACTATCTCCTGTCCCCTGGCCTCTCGTTCTAGGGTGCAGTCCAGTAACTCTTAAAGGTAGGAAGTCTCTGAGAAGCTGCAGAGAACCTGTGTTCATTTACCCCAACAATCAAATATGCCAACAATGGTGTGCAAATGATCTATTATATCCACCAAGGGCAGATGACTATTATACCTTCCTTTCAGTTTATTCCCAAGACTAACAGATTGTAAAGTATCCTATTTGTCTCTGATCCATAGTTCAAAGGACCAAATATAATGTCTACCTTACAAGGTTGACACCATAAAAATATTCTGAATAGGATCACACCTACAGTGCATCTTAGCAGGGTACTCGTGAAACTTATTAAATGTAGAGTATCAATGTCTTTATATAGTGATCAAGAAAATGCCATGAAGGCTAACTGTAACTGTACGATCAAAATATTTCTGATTGTATATGAAGCACATTGTGCCCTATGAATTGCACCAATGTACACAATTATGATTTAATAAAATTGTTTTTAAAAAAATATTCTGAATAAAATGATTTACAAAATATATCTTATATTTAAATACAAATTGTTTTAAATTGCCCCTCAAACTAAAACACATAACATTAATTTAAGTAATTTCAATTTAAATCTAAAATCTTTTCTTTATACTTAAACATATGTTTCAGATAGTGTATTTTAAAACGTTATCTAAATAGTACACTGTATATATTCTTCTAGCACACTTTAACAAGTTTATTTAAGACATAAAGTTTTAAATAAACACAATGGCTATTTGAAAAGGAATTTTAAACAGCAAACATTCCCTTGAACTTAGTGCTTAGAAAAATATTAAACCTCACTAGTGACAAGTCATAATTACCGTTAGGCTTTCATTATACAAAGGGAAATATCTCAGAAGCACAAAGCAGCCTATCTTCAATAATACCTCTCACAAGAAGTGTTCTATACTTCTGCAGAATATAGATAATATGCTTCAGGAGCTCTTCTTGGAGGTCTCAACAGAAAGCCCGAGGGTCTAAACTTAATCCGCTTCAAATTCACTTCTGTAATTCAGTCTGAAGCTATGCAGACTGAATTAGGGCTACCAAATATTTCAACTAAGAACAACACAATAGGAAAATGTAAATTGCAAAATGCTTAATGAGGAATTAAGTCTACAGGAATAAATTAATTTGAAGGTACAGTCCACATATTATTCTAAAGTATATAAAAATGATACCACTGCCAATTCCTCTCACTTTAAAAAATTAACCCACCTGTAATCCTAACACTCTAGGAAGCCAAAGTGGGAGGATTCTTGAGCTCAGGAGTTTAAGACCAGACTGAGCAAGAGCAAGAGCATCTCCACTAAGAATAGAAAAAATTAGGCAGGTGCCTGTAGACCCTGCTACCTGGGAGGCTAAGGCTGGCGGACTGCTTGAGCCTAGGAGATAGAGGTTACAGTAAGTTACGATGATGCCACTGAACTCTACCTTGAGCAACAGAGCAAGACTGTCTCCAAATGAATAAAAATTAAAATTAAATTAACATTACTGTACAAAAATCCCCTACTAGAAAAGTAGCCAGTAGGCAGTCTTCTTCAGCCTTTCACTTCCTTTTCTTTTTCCTTTTTTTTTTTTTTTTTTTTTAAGAGACAGAGTCTTACTTTGTCGCCCTTGTTAGAGTGCAGTGGTGACACAGCTCACAGAACCTCCAACTCCTGGGCTTAAGCGATTCTCTTGTCTCAGCCTTCAAAGTAGCTGCGACTACAGGCGCAGGCCACCCTTGGTATAAGGGGCTGGCGCCCTGCCCACTGAGCCACAGGCACTACCCAATCACTTCTTTTTTCTTTTTTGCAGTTTTTCGCTGGGTCGGGTTGAACCCACCACCTCTGGTATATGGGATCTGCGCCCTACTCCTCGGAGCCACAGGCACAGCCCATCACTTCTCTTTTCTTAATCAAAGACACCAACTAACACTTTCACCAAGCATTTATGCTATTACTGTCTAAACTGTAAGCTAAAGTAGCTACTTCTTTCATGAATCACCATTTTTATTTGAAAGCTAATTATAATTCAGAATTGAGTATCTAGCAGAAAGTTTCCCAAAAAAGAACAAAGTTAAGTCCAATACTTCAAGGAAAACAACTGATGGCATTTTAATAAAATGTAAGCTTTCAAGTGAAAATTAGAATTTTGGAAAACTTGAATCCACCACTTTTGATTTTATTGGTGTTTTCTTTTTTTTTTTTTTTTGAGACAGAGCCTCAAGCTGTCACCCTGGATGGAGTGCTGTGGCATCACAGCTCACAGCAACCTCCAATTCCTGGGCTCAAGTGAGTCCTTGCCTCCACCTCCCAAGTAGCTGGGACTACAGGCACCCACCACAATGCCTGGCCATTTTTTGGTTGCAGCCATCTTTGTTGTTTGGTGGGCCCGGGCTGGATTCGAACCCGCCAGCTCAGGTGTACATGGCTGGCGCCTTAGCCTGTTTAGCCACAGGCGCCGAGCCTTTATTGGTGTTTTCATAAAGACTCTTCTGATGAGACTGGTATGATTTTTTTTTCATATTATATCAACATTTACTTTATTTTTTTTATAGTAAGTCACCTTTCATTAAGAAGGTTTCAGAGTCCCACTGTACTAGCCTTTACAACTGTACAAACACAATGATCACTAGAGGACAGAGCAGCTATCATATATGTACGGCAAGATGTAAAGTCACACTGGTTTCTGCTACCTTGAAGGGCCTTTAACACATAGAGTACAAGACAGGACAAGGACCAATCCCAGGAAAACACAAATTAGGCTAGGTAGGCATGGTGCATGTAATCCCAGCACTTTGAGAGTCTGAGGCAGGAGGGACTACTAACGCCATGAGTTTGGGACTAGCCTATGGCAAGGTACTGTTTCTACCAAAAATTTACAAAATCAGCTGGGCACAGCTGTTGCCCCAGCTCCTTGGGAGGCTTCAGCAGGAAGATCACTGAAACCAGGCATTTGAGGCTACAGTGAGCTATCATTGCCAAGTGTATTGCACTCAAGTGTGGGCAAGAGAGTAAGACTCTGTCTCAAAAATAATAAAAAATAAAAAGAAGAAAATTTATGAAACCCTACACAAATTAAAAATATAACATCAACTTATTATCTAAGAGGTGATTGCCTATAGATTGAGAAAGGGTAGAGGAAAAAGACTGCCTTTCAACACAGACTCATCTATTAGATTTTAAAAAGCAGGCTCAGCGGGCTAAGGCGCCAGCCAGGTACACCTGAGCTGGCGGGTTCGAATCCAGCCCAGGCCGCCAAACAACAATGGCTGCAACCAAAAAAAAAACAAACTGGCCGGGCGTTGTGGCAAGCACCTGTAGTCCCAGCTACTTGGAAGGCAGAGGCAAGAGACTCACTTGAGCCCAGGAATTGGAGGTTGCTGTGAGCTGTAATGCCACAGTACTCTATCCAGGGTGAAAGCTTGAGGCTCTGTCTCAAATATATATAGTTATTTATTTATTTATACTATTATAAATATATATTATTTATAAATAATAATTATTATTTATTTTTATATATTATTATATTATTTATATATTAAATATATATAAATTTATATATATTATTTCTTGCATCTTCTCAGACCATCATGGAATAAAAGTTAAACTCAATTAGCAACAAGAATCTGCATACTCAAACAAAAACATGGAAGCTAAACAACTTCATGCTGAAGGACAGATGGGTCATTGACAAGATTAAGCAGGAAATTTCCAAATTTTTGGAACAAAATGACAATGAAGACATGAATTATCAGAATCTCTGGGATACTGCAAAGGCAGTCCTTAGAGGGAAATTTATACCACTACAAGCATTCCTCAAGAGAATGGAAAGAGAGGGAGTTAACAATTTAATGGGACATCTTAAATAACTGGAAAAGGAAGAAGATTCCAATCCCAAACCCAGCAGAAGAAAAGAAATAAACAAAATTAGAGCAGAATTAAATGATATTTAACACAAAAGAATTCTACAACAGATCAATAAAACAAAACATTGGTTTTTTGAAAAGGTCAATAAAATAGATAAACCTTTGGCTAACCTAACCTGGAAAAAAAAAGTAAAATCTCTAATCGCATCAATCAGAAATGGTAAAGATGAAGTAACAATAGATGCCTCAGAAATTCAAAAAATCCTTAACAAATATTACAAGAAACTTTACTCTCAGAAATATGAAAATCTGAAGGAAATTGACCAATACTTGGAAGCAAGCCATCTTCCAAGACTTAGCCAGAATGAAGTGGAAATGTTGAACAGGCCAATATCAAGTTCTGAAATACCGTCAACTATACAAAATCTCCCTAAAGAAAAAAGCCCAGGACCAGATGGCTTCACGTCAGAATTCTACCAAACCTTTAAAGAAGAACTACTACCTATATTACTCAACCGTCTCCAAAATATAGGAAAAGAAGGAATACTACCCAACATATTTTATGAAACAAAAATCACCTTGATCCCTAAACCAGGAAACGACCCAACAAGAAAAGAAAATTAGAGACCAATATCACTAATGAATATTGATGCAAAAATATTCAATAAGATCCTAGCAAACAGAATCCAGCAATACATCAAACAAATTATACACCATGACCAAGTGGGCTTTATCCCAGGATCTCAAGGCTGGTTCAACATACGTAAATCTATAAATGGAATCCAGCACATAAACAAATTAAAAAATAAAGACCATATGATTCTTTCATCTGATGCAGAAAAAGCTTTTGATGATATCCAGCATCCCTTCATCAGAACACTAAAGAAAATTGGTATTGAAGGGACATTTCTTAAACTGATAAGAGGCCATCTACAGCAGACCCACAGCCAATACCGTATTGAATAGAGTTAAATTGAAACCATTCCCACTTAGATCAGGAACCAGGAAAGGTTGCCCATTTTCTCCATTACTCTTTAACTTTGTAATGGAAGTTTTAGCCATTGCAATTACAGAAGAAAAGGTGATCAAGGGTATACATATAGGGTCAGAAGACATTAAACTTTCACTCTTCACAGATGATATAATTGTATATCTGGAAAACACAAGGGATTCTACTATAAAACTTTTAGAAGTGATCAAGGAATACATCAGTGTATCAGGCTACAAAATCAGCACTCATAAATCAGTAAGTAACCTTTATATACACCAACAAGAACCAAGCCGAAAAAACAGTCAAAGACTCTCTTCCTTTCTCAGTAGTACCAAAGAAAATGAAATATTTGGGAGTCTACCTAACAAAGGATGTGAAAGATCTCTATAAAGAGAACTATGAAACTCTAAGAAAAGAAATAGATGAACATGTCAACAAATGGAAAAAAATACCATGTTCATGGTTGGGAAGAGTCAACATTGTTAAAATGTCCATACTACCCAAAGCAATATACAATTTTGATGCAATTCCTATTAAAGGTCCATTGTCATATTTTAGAGATCTCAAAAAAATAATACTTTGTTTTATATGGAATCAGAAAAAACCTCAAATAGCCAAGACATTACTTAGAAATAAAAACAAAGCAGTAGGAATCATGCTACCAGACCTGAGACTGTACTATAAATAGATAGTGATCAAAACAGCATGATACTGGCACAAAAACAGAGAGGTAGGTGTTTGGAACAGAATAGAGAACCAAGAGATGAACCCAACTACTGACACTATTTGATCTTCGACAAGCCATTTAAAATCATTCAGTGGGGAAAAGACTCCCTATTTAAAAAATGGTGCTGGGAGACCTGCCTGGCGACCTGTAGAAGACTGAAATTGAACCCACACCTTTCACCACTAATGAAGATAGACTCACACTGGATTAAAGATTAAAACTTAAGACATGAAACTATAAAAATACTAGAAGAAAGTACAGGGAAAACTCTTGAAAGAATTGGCCTGGGCAAATACTTTATGAGGAGGACCCCCCCCTCCCCAGGCAATTGAAGCAGTATCAAAAATATACTACTGGGACCTGATGAAACTAAAAAGCTTCTGCACAGCCAAGAACACAGTAAGTATAGCAAGTAGACAGCCCTCAGAATGGGAGAAAATATTTGCAGGTTATGCTCTAACAAAGGTTTAATAACCAGAATCCACAGAGAACTCAAACATATTAGCAAGAAAAGAGCAAGTGATCCAATCTCAGAATAGGCAATGGATCTGAAGAGAAACTTCTCTAAAGAAATTTCTTGTGCCTTTAGACACATGAAAAAATGCTCACTACCCTTAATCATCAGAGAAATGCAAATGAAAACTACCTTGAGATATCATCTAACTCCAGTAAGATTAGCCCACGTAACAAAATCCCAAAACCAGAGAAGTTTTCATAGATGTGGAGAAAAGGGAACACTTCTACACTGCTGGTGGGAATGCACACTAATACATTCCTTTTGGAAAGATGTTTGGAGAATACTCAGAGATCTAAAAATAGACTTGCCATTTGATCCTATAATTCCTTTACTGGTATATACCCTGAACACCAAAAATCACATTACAACAAAGATATCTGTACCAGATTGTTTATTGCAGCCCAATTCATAATTGCAAAGTCGTGGAAGAAGCCCAAGTGCCCATCAATCCACGAATGGATTAATAAATTGTGGTACATGTATACCATGGAATACTATGCAGCCTTAAAGAAAGATGTGACTTTACCCCTTTCATATGTACATGAATGGAGCTGGAACTTATTCTTCTTAGCAGAGTATCTCAAGAATGGAAGAAAAAGTATTGAATGTATATAGCTCTACTGTAAAGCTAATTTATAGTTTTCATATAAAGGCTATAACCCAATTATAGCACAAGAAGACGGGGAAAAGGATAAGAGAGGGAAGGGGAGGGGGATGGGAGGGGAGAGTGGGTAAATGGTGGAATCACACTTATGGTGCATCTTAGAAGGGACAGGTGAAACCTACTAAATGCAGAACACAAATGTTTTCACATAATACACGAGAAAATCCCATGAAGGTTATGTTAAACAGTTGTTTGAAAATATTTCAGATTGTATATGAAGCCTGTACACTGTACCC